>JAJSOM010000172.1:0-14149 GCA_023052935.1 Piezodorus guildinii
AAAAATGCAAATGAATTGACTAAAACACTTTTTAGCTGGGTTTTTTGCATCTTTGATATTATGAGTAGAAAGAGAATCAACCCAAAAATCCTAGAAAAGTGAAATGGGGATTGGTGTTTTCACGTCATTCTTAGATGCAAAGCAATGCTAAATTTGACTGAAAACACTATTTGCTGGTTTTTTACATTGTACGTTTAATAAGAGGATCACCAAAATCCATAGATAAGTGAAATAGGGGTTGGTGTTTTCACGTCAATTTTTAGAGTGCTAAAAGCAATGTAATTTACGAAAACACTTTTTAGTGATTTTTTGATTTGATACGTATGAAGTAAGAAAGAGATCAACCGAAAATCCCATAATATAGTGAAATAGGGACTTGGTGTTTTAGTAATTTCTACGGTTTCAAAAAAAATGCTAAAATTTTAGAAACACTTTTTACTTTTTTTTTTTTGATATATGGTAAGAAAAAAAAACCAAAAACCCAAAATAGGAAAAGGGGGGCTTGGTTTTTGCGTAAAAATTTTTTAAGGTGTAAAAATCAAAACTAAAATTTGACTGAAAAAACCCTTTTTTTTTGGGGTTTTTTTTCATCATTTATACTTTGAATAAAAAGAATAACCCAAAAAATCCCTGTATTGGAAAAAAAAAGGGGTTGGTTTTTTTTCTAAAAAAATTTTTTTAAAAGCTTAAAAAACCAAATTTTTAAAAATTTTTGCTGATTTTTGTATAGAAGATGAAAAAAAAAAAGAAAAATTTAATTTTGGTGTAGGGGGGTTTTTTTACAAAATTTTTTAATGCTAAAAAAAAATTTTTACAAATTTTTTTTACTGGGTTTTTTTATAGAAGGAAAAGAAAAAAAAATTGAAAAACCCCTTTTGAAAAATTTTGGGTTTTATAAATTTTTTTTAATTTAAAAATTCAAAAATTTTTAAAAAACTTTTTGGGAGGGTTTTTTTCATTTTTTAAAAAAGAAAAGGGAAAGAAAATTTTGTTTTTTTAGGGGGGTTTTTTTGCAAATTTTTTTAATTAAAAATTGCTAAAATTTTTTTTAAAACCCCTTTTTTTTTTGGGGGGTTTTTTTTTAATATGATAGTAAATAAAGGAACAGAAAACCATGTAAGTGAAAAAGGGGGGTTTTTTCACGCATTTTTGATTTTTAAAAAGAAATTTTTTTAGAAACCATTTTTTTGGGTTTTTTTAAAAAAATTTTTTAAGTAAAAAAGAATAAAACCCCAAAAACCCCCCTTTGGGAAAAACTTTTTTTCCCGTATTTTTTAAGGTGTAAAAAGAAAAAAATCCCGGGAAAAACCCCATTTTATGGGTTTTTTTTCACAAAATTTTTGAAAATTAAAAAAGGAAAATCCCCAAAAAAAAAATGGGTAAATTTAGGGGATTTTTTTTCAAAAAATTTTTAAAAGGGGAAAAAAACAAACAAAATTTATGAAAATTTTTTTGGTTTTTTTCTCTTTTAAAGGGTTTTTAAAAGAAAGAAATCAACCCAAAACCCTTATGGTTTTGGGGGGTTGGGGTTTTGTAAAAAAAGACAAAAAACAAAATTTTTTGGAAAAAAAAAATTTTTTAGTATTTTTTTGCTCTTTTTTAAGTTTAATAAGAAAAAAGACCCAAAAACCTTTTATAGTAAAAAGGGATTTTTTAAAAAAAAATTTAAAGGGGGTTTTTTTGCTAAAATTTTCTAAAAAAAAAAAAAAAAAAAAAAAAAAAAAAAAAAAAAAAAAAAAAAAAAAAAAAAAAAAAAAAAAAAAAAAAAAAAAAAAAAAAAAAAAAAAAAAAAAAAAAAAAAAAAAAAAAAAAAAAAAAAAAAAAAAAAAAAAAAAAAAAAAAAAAAAAAAAAAAAAAAAAAAAAAAAAAAAAAAAAAAAAAAAAAAAAAAAAAAAAAAAAAAAAAAAAAAAAAAAAAAAAAAAAAAAAAAAAAAAAAAAAAAAAAAAAAAAAAAAAAAAAAAAAAAAAAAAAAAAAAAAAAAAAAAAAAAAAAAAAAAAAAAAAAAAAAAAAAAAAAAAAAAAAAAAAAAAAAAAAAAAAAAAAAAAAAAAAAAAAAAAAAAAAAAAAAAAAAAAAAAAAAAAAAAAAAAAAAAAAAAAAAAAAAAAAAAAAAAAAAAAAAAAAAAAAAAAAAAAAAAAAAAAAAAAAAAAAAAAAAAAAAAAAAAAAAAAAAAAAAAAAAAAAAAAAAAAAAAAAAAAAAAAAAAAAAAAAAAAAAAAACTTTTTTTGCTGGGTTTTTTTTTGCATCATTTGATTTCGTTATGAAGTAAGAAAGAGAATCAACCCGAAAAATCCCATAGATATAGTGAAATAGGGGTCTTGGGGGTTTTTCACGTCAATTTCTTAAAAGTGCTAAAATGCAAATGCTAAATTCTGACTGAAACATTATTTTAGCTGGGATTTTTTTGCATCATTTTGATACTTTATGAAGTAAGAAAGAGAATCACCCAAAAAAATCCATAGATATAGTGAAATAGGGGACTTGGGTTTTTTTGACGTCAATTTTCTTAAGAGTGCTAAAAATTAAATGCTAAATTCTGACTGAAAACACTTTTTAGCTGGGTTTTTTTTGCATCATTTGATACGTTTGAATAAGAAAGAGAATCAACCCCAAAAATCCATAGATATAGTGAAATAGGGGCTTGGTGTTTTCACGTCAATTTCTTAAGAGTGGCTAAAATGCAAATGCTAAATTCTTACTGAAAACATTTTTTGCTGGGATTTTTTTGCATCATTGATACGTTATGAAGTAAGAAAAAGGGAATCAACCGAAAAAAACCCAAAAGATATAGTGAAATAGGGGACTTGGTGTTTTCACGTCAATTTCTTAAGAGTGCTAAAAATGCAAAAGCTAAATTCTGATGAAAACACTATTTTAGCTGGGTTTTTTTGCATCATTTATACTTTTGAAATTTAAAAAAGAGAATAACCCGAAAAATCCCAAATATAGTGAAATAGGGGACTTGGTTTTTCACGTAAATTTCTTAAGATTTCTAAAATGCAAATGCTAAATTCTGACTGAAAACACTTTTTTTGCTGGGATTTTTTTGCATCATTTGATACGTTTGAAGTAAGAAAGAGAATCAACCCGAAAAATCCCATAGATATAGTGAAATAGGGGACTTGGTGTTTTCACGTCAATTTCTTAAGAGTGCTAAAAATGCAAATGCTAAATTCTGACTGAAAACACTTTTTAGCTGGGATTTTTTTGCATCATTTGATACGTTATGAAGTAAGAAGAGAATCAACCGAAAAATCCATAGATATAGTGAAATAGGGGACTTGGTGTTTTCACGTCAATTTCTTAAGAGTGCTAAAAATGCAAATGCTAAATTCTGACTGAAAACACTTTTTTAGCTGGGATTTTTTTGCTTCATTTGATACGTTATGAAGTAAGAAAGAGAATCAACCCGAAAAATCCCATAGATATAGTGAAATAGGGGACTTGGTGTTTTCACGTCAATTTCTTAAGAGTGCTAAAAATGCAAATGCTAAATTCTGACTGAAAACACTTTTTAGCTGGGATTTTTTTGCATCATTTGATACGTTATGAAGTAAGAAAGAGAATGCACCCGAAAAATCCCATAGATATAGTGAAATAGGGACTTGGTGTTTTCACGTCAATTTCTTAAGAGTGCTAAAAATGCAAATGCTAAATTCTGACTGAAAACACTTTTTAGCTGGGATTTTTTTGCATCATTTGATACGTTATGAAGTAAGAAAGAGAATCACCCGAAAAAATCCCATAGATATAGTGAAAATAGGGGACTTGGTGTTTTCACGTCAATTTCTTAAGAGTGCTAAAAATGCAAATGCTAAATTCTGACTGAAAACACTTTTTAGCTGGGATTTTTTTTGCATCATTTGATACGTTATGAAGTAAGAAAGAGAATCAACCCGAAAAATCCATAGATATAGTGAAATAGGGGACTTGGTGTTTTCACGTCAATTTCTTAAGAGTGCTAAAAATGCAAATGCTAAATTCTGACTGAAAACACTATTTTAGCTGGGATTTTTTTTGCATCATTTGATACGTTTGAAGTAAGAAAGAGAATCAACCCGAAAAATCCCATAGATATAGTGAAATAGGGGACTTGGTGTTTTCACGTCAATTTCTTAAGAGTGCTAAAAATGCAAATGCTAAATTCTGACTGAAAACACTATTTTAGCTGGGATTTTTTTGCATCATATGATACGTTATGAAGTAAGAAAGAGAATCACCCGAAAAATCCCATAGATATAGTGAAATAGGGGACTTGTGTGTTTTACGTCAATTTCTTAAG
The DNA here is from genome assembly GCA_023052935.1 of Piezodorus guildinii. NCBI lineage: Eukaryota > Metazoa > Arthropoda > Insecta > Hemiptera > Pentatomidae > Piezodorus > Piezodorus guildinii. The sequence goes on from JAJSOM010000172.1 coordinate 4,284, forward strand.
AGTGCTAAAAATGCAAATGCTAAATTTGACTGAAAACACTTTTTAGCTGGATTTTTTTGCATCATTGATACGTTATGAAGTAAGAAAGAGAATCAACCCGAAAAATCCCATAGATATAGTGAAATAGGGGACTTGGTGTTTTCACGTCAATTTCTTAAGAGTGCTAAAAATGCAAATGCTAAATTCTGACTGAAAAACACTTTTTAGCTGGGATTTTTTGCATCATTTGATACGTTATGAAGTAAGAAAGAGAATCAACCCGAAAAATCCCATAGATATAGTGAAATAGGGGACTTGGTGTTTTCACGTCAATTTCTTAAGAGTGCTAAAAATGCAAATGCTAAATTCTGACTGAAAACACTTTTTTAGCTGGGATTTTTTTGCATCATTTGATACGTTTGAAGTAAGAAAGAGAATCAACCCGAAAAAATCCCATAGATATAGTGAAATAGGGGACTTGGTGTTTTCACGTCAATTTCTTAAGAGTGCTAAAAATGCAAATGCTAAATTCTGACTGAAAACACTATTTTAGCTGGGATTTTTTTGCATCATTTGATACGTTATGAAGTAAGAAAGAGAATCAACCCGAAAAATCCCATAGATATAGTGAAATAGGGGACTTGGTGTTTTCACGTCAATTTCTTATAATAATAATAATAATATAATAATAATAATAGGCTTAGCGAACCCGAAGGTTCGATGCCGATACCACCAAATTCCGCCTACACAGACTCCTCCAATGCTCACCATTCAAGCCCAAGCTCCCGAGATCAGCCTTAACGCAATCCTCCCATCTTCGCTTCGGCCTACCTTTCGGACGCCTACCAGTCGGATCAGCAAATACCAACTTTCTCGGAATCCGTTCGTCATCGAGCCCAACAACTTTACTCGCCCATTTGAGTCTCCGCGATGCAATCAGCTCAATTATATTCACAGGATGCAAGTTCCGCAATTCCGCGTTATGCAACCTTCTAAACTCCTCAGTGGCCTCATCTCTCTTTGGACCAAATATTTTACGCAATACTTTATTTTCGAAAACCTTAAGCCGCTGTTCATCCTTTAAAGTAAGCGGCCACGTTTCACATCCGTAAAGAACCGTTGGAAGAATAATAGTTTTATAAATTCTAATCTTTAAGTTTTTAGATAGAAGCCGCGAACTAAGTAACTTAGCAACTGAATAATAACACGCATTTCCCACCTTTAACCGGGACTTTATTTCTTCCTGGATTTCATTTTTTCTAGTTATAATTGAACCTAAATACTTGAATTTCTCTACGTGTTCAAAAGTATGACCTGATACATCAATATCTCCAAGATCGACACCGTTTCTGCTACTAATCATTACTTCGTTTTATCGGTATTTAATTCGAGTCCTATTTCTTTACCGGTTTTTATTAACACACTTGTATTTAGTTGTATGGTTTCCGTGTCTTCACCTAGCAATACCAGATCATCGGCATACCCCAAAACCGGAATCTTGTCACCCATATTTAAGCCTTTCTCGGTACACATCACCTTTTCTATGACATATTCTAAAGCTAAATTAAATAACACAGGTGAAAGGGAGTCACCCTGTTTTAAACCCGATCGCACCTCAAATCTCTCGGAGTAATTATGACCGATTCTAACTTCGTCAATTTCTTAAGAGTGCTAAAAATGCAAATGCTAAATTCTGACTGAAAACACTATTTTAGCTGGGATTTTTTTGCATCATTTGATACGTTGTGAAGTAAGAAAGAGAATCAACCCAAAAATCCCATAGATATAGTGAAATAGGGGACTTGGTGTTTTCACGTCAATTTCTTAAGAGTGCTAAAAATGCAAATGCTAAATTCTTACTGAAAACACTTTTTTAGCTGGGATTTTTTTGCATCATTTGATACGTTATGAAGTAAGAAGAGAATCAACCCGAAAAATCCCATAGATATAGTGAAATAGGGGACTTGGTGTTTTCACGTCAATTTCTTAAGAGTGCTAAATATGCAAATGCTAAATTCTGACTGAAAACACTTTTTTAGCTGGGTTTTTTTTGCATCATATGATACGTTATGAAGTAAGAAAGAGAATCAACCCGAAAAATCCCATAGATATAGTGAAATAGGGGACTTGGTGTTTTGACGTCAATTTCTTAAGAGTGCTAAAAATGCAAATACTAAATTCTGACTGAAAACACTTTTTTAGCTGGGATTTTTTTGCATCATTTGATACGTTATGAAGTAAGAAAGAGAATCAACCCGAAAAATCCCATAGATATAGTGAAATAGGGGACTTGGTGTTTTGACGTAAATTTCTTAAGAGAGCTAAAAATGCAAATGCTAAATTGTGACTGAAAACACTATTTTAGCTGGGATTTTTTTGCATCATATGATACGTTATGAAGTAAGAAAGAGAATCAACCCGAAAAATCCTATATATATGGTGAAATAGGGGACTTGGTTTTTCACGGAAATTTCTTAAGAGTGCTAAAAATGCGAATGCTAAATTCTGACTGAAAACACTATTTTAGCTGAGATTTTTTTTCATCATTTGATACCTTGTGAAGTAAGAAAGAGAATCAATTCGAAAAATCCCATAAATATAGTGAAATAGGTGACTTGGTGTTTTGACGTAAATTTCTTAAGAGTGCTAAAAATTCAAATGCTAATTTCTGACTGAAAACACTTTTTTAGCTGGGTTTTTTTTGCATCATTTGATACGTTATGAAGTAAGAAAGAGAATCAACCCGAAAAATTCAATAGATATAGTGAAATAGGGGACTTGGTGTTTTCACGTCAATTTCTTAAGAGTGCTAAAAATGCAAATGCTAAATTCTGACTTAAAACCCTTTTTTAGCTGGAATTTTTTTCATCATATGATACGTTATGAAGTAAGTAAGAGAATGCACCCGAAAAATCCCATAGATATAGTGAAATAGGGGACTTGGTGTTTTCACGTCAATTTCTTAAGAGTGCTAAAAAAGCAAATGTTTAATTCTGACTGAAAACACTATTTTAGCTGGGATTTTTTTGCATCATATGATACGTTATGAAGTAAGAAAGAGAATCAACCCGAAAAATCCCATAGATATAGTGAAATAGGGGACTTGGTGTTTTCACGTCAATTTCTTAAGAGTGCTAAAAATGCAAATGCTAAATTCTGTATGAAAACACTATTTTAGCTGGGATTTTTTTGCATCATATGATACGTTATGAAGTAAGAAAGAGAATCATCCCGAAAAATCCCATAGATATAGTGAAATAGGGGACTTGGTATTTTCACGCAATTTCTTAAAGTGCTAAAAATGCAAATGCTAAATTCTGTATGAAAACACTATTTTAGCTGGATTTTTTGCATATTGATACGTTATGAAGTAAGAAAGAGAATCACCCGAAAATCCCATAGATATAGTGAAATAGGGACTTGGTATTTTTAGTCAATTTCTTAAGAGTGCTAAAAATGCAAATGCTAAATTCTGACTGAAAACACTTTTTTAGCTGGGATTTTTTGCATCATTGATACGTTATGAAGTAAGAAAGAGAATCAACCCGAAAAATCCCATAGATATAGTGAAATAGGGACTTGGTGTTTTCACGTCAATTTCTTAAGAGTGCTAAAAATGCAAATGCTAAATTTGACTGAAAACACTTTTTAGCTGGGATTTTTTTGCATCATTGATACGTTGTGAAGTAAGAAAGAGAATCAACCCAAAAATCCCATAGATATAGTGAAATAGGGACTGGTGTTTTCACGTCAATTTCTTAAGAGTGCTAAAAATGCAAATGCTAAATTCTTACTGAAAACACTTTTTAGCTGGATTTTTTGCATCATTTGATACGTTATGAAGTAAGAAAGAGAATCAACCGAAAAATCCCATAGATATAGTGAAATAGGGACTTGGTGTTTCACGTCAATTTCTTAAGAGTGCTAAAATGCAATGCTAAATTCTGACTGAAAACACTTTTAGCTGGGTTTTTTTTGCATCATTGATACGTTATGAAGTAAGAAAGAGAATCAACCCAAAATCCCATAGATATAGTGAAATAGGGGACTTGGTTTTTCACGTCAATTTCTTAGAGTGCTAAAAATGCAAATCTAAATTCTGACTGAAAACACTTTTTTAGCTGGGATTTTTTGCATCATTTGATACTTATGAAGTAAGAAAGAGAATCAACCCGAAAAATCCCATAGATATAGTGAAATAGGGGACTTGGTGTTTTACGTAATTTCTTAAGAGGCTAAAAATGCAAATGCTAATTTGACTGAAAACACTATTTTAGCTGGGATTTTTTTGCATCATTGATACGTTATGAGTAAGAAAGAGAATCAACCCGAAAAATCCATAATATGTGAAATAGGGGACTTGGTTTTTCACGGAAATTTCTTAAGAGTGCTAAAATGCAATGCTAAATTCTGACTGAAAACACTATTTTAGCTGGATTTTTTTTCATCATTGATACTTTGAAGTAAGAAAGAGAATCAATCGAAAAATCCATAATATAGTGAAATAGGGACTTGGTGTTTTACGTAATTCTTAAGAGTGCTAAAAATTCAAATGCTAATTCTGACTGAAACACTTTTTAGCTGGTTTTTTTGCATCATTTGATACGTTATGAAGTAAGAAAGAGAATCAACCCGAAAAATCCCATAGATAAGTGAAATAGGGACTTGGTGTTTTCACGTCAATTTCTTAAGAGTGCTAAAAAGCAAATGCTAAATTCTGACTAAAACCTTTTTAGCTGGATTTTTTTCATCATATGATACGTTATGAAGTAAGAAAGAGAATCAACCCGAAAAATCCCATAGATATAGTGAAATAGGGGACTTGGTGTTTTCACGTCAATTTCTTAAGAGTGCTAAAAAGCAAATGTAAATTCTGACTGAAAACACTATTTTAGCTGGGATTTTTTGCATCATTGATACGTTATGAAGTAAGAAGAGAATCAACCCGAAAAATCCCATAGATATAGTGAAATAGGGACTTGGTGTTTTACGTAATTTCTTAAGAGTGCTAAAAATGCAAATGCTAAATTCTGATGAAAACACTATTTTAGCTGGGATTTTTTTGCATCATTGATACGTTATGAAGTAAGAAAGAGAATCACCCGAAAAATCCCATAGATATAGTGAAATAGGGGACTTGGTTTTTCAGTCAATTTCTTAAGAGTGCTAAAAATGCAAATGCTAAATTCTGACTGAAAACACTTTTTAGCTGGATTTTTTGCATCATTGATACGTTATGAAGTAAGAAAGAGAATCAACCCGAAAAATCCCATAGATATAGTGAAATAGGGACTTGGTGTTTTCACGTCAATTTTTAAGAGTGCTAAAAATGCAAATGCTAAATTCTGACTGAAAACACTTTTTTAGCTGGGATTTTTTGCATCATTTGATACGTTTAAAGTAAGAAAGAGAATCACCCGAAAAATCCCATAGATATAGTGAAATAGGGACTTGGTGTTTTACGTCAATTTCTTAAGAGTGCTAAAAATCAAATGCTAAATTCTGACTGAAAACACTTTTTAGCTGGTTTTTTTTGCATCATTTGATACGTTATGAAGTAAGAAAGAGAATCAACCCAAAAATCCCATAGATATAGTGAAATAGGGGACTTGGTGTTTCACGTAATTTCTTAAAGTGCTAAAAATGCAAATGCTAAATTCTGACTGAAAACACTATTTTAGCTGGATTTTTTTGCATCATTTGATACGTTATGAAGTAAGAAAGAGAATCACCCGAAAAATCCATAGATATAGTGAAATAGGGACTTGGTGTTTTCACGTCAATTTCTTAAGAGTGCTAAAATGCAATGCTAAATTCTGACTGAAAACACTTTTTAGCTGGGATTTTTTTGCATCATTGATACGTTATGAAGTAAGAAAGAGAATCAACCCGAAAAATCCCATAGATATAGTGAAATAGGGACTTGGTGTTTCACGTAATTTCTTAAGAGTGCTAAAAATTCAAATGCAAATTCTGACTGAAAACACTATTTTAGCTGGGATTTTTTGCATCATTTGATACTTTGAAGTAAGAAGAGAATCAACCCGAAAAATCCATAATATAGTAAATAGGGACTTGGTGTTTTCACGTCAATTTCTTAAGAGTGCTAAAAATGCAATGCTAAATTCTGACTGAAAACATTTTTTAGCTGGATTTTTTTGCATCATTGATACGTATGAAGAAGAAAGAGAATCACTATTTTTAGCTGGGATTTTTTTGCATCATTTGATACGTTATGAAGTAAGAAAGAGAATCAACCCAAAAAATCCCATAGATATAGTGAAATAGGGGACTTGGTGTTTTCACGTCAATTTCTTAAGAGTGCTAAAATTGCAAATGCTAAATTCTGACTGAAAACACTTTTTTAGCTGGGATTTTTTTTTGCATCATTTGATACGTTATGAAGTAAGAAAGAGAATCAACCCGAAAAATCCATAGATATAGTGAAATAGGGGACTTGGTGTTTTCACGTCAATTTCTTAAGAGTGCTAAAAATGCAAATGCTAAATTCTGACTGAAAACACTTTTTAGCTGGGATTTTTTTGCATCATTTGATACGTTAGTGAAGTAAGAAAGAGAATCAACCCGAAAAATCCCATAGATATAGTGAAATAGGGGACTTGGTGTTTTCACGTCAATTTCTTAAGAGTGCTATAAAATGCAAAAAAATCTTAAATGCTAAATTCTGATGAAAATACCTTTGGCTGGATTTTTTGCATCTTTCTATATGTTATCAAGTACAAAGAGGATTAACCCGAAAATCCCATATATAGTGAAATAGGGATGGTGTTTTCACGTCAATTTTTAAGAGTGTAAATCTTAAATGCTAATTCTGATGAAAATACCTTTTGGCTGGATTTTTTGCATCTTTCTATTGTTATCAAGTACCAAAGAGGATTAACCGAAATCCAAATATAGTGAAATAGGGGACTTGGTGTTTTCACGTCAATTTTTAAGAGTGCTAAAATCTTAAATGCTAAATTCTGATGAAAATACCTTTTGGCTGGAATTTTTTTGATCTTTTATATGTTATCAAGTACCATAGAGGATTAACCGAAAAATCCCAATATATAGTGAAATAGGGGACTTGGTTTTTCACGTCAATTTTTAGAGTGCTAAAATCTTAAATGCTAAATTTGATAGAAATACCTTTGCTGGAATTTTTGCATCTTTTATATGTTATCAAGTACCAAGAGGATTAACGAAAATCCACATATATAGTGAAATAGGGGATTGGTTTTTCACGTCAATTTTTAAGAGTGCTAAAATTTAAATGCTAATTCTGATGAAAATACCTTTTGGGTGGATTTTTTGCATCTTTCTATATGTTATAAGTACCAAAGAGGATTAACCGAAAATCCCACAATTAGTAAATAGGGGACTTGGTTTTTCACGTCAATTTTTAGAGTGCTAAAATTTAAATGCTAAATTCATGAAATAGGCTGGAATTTTTTAGCATCTTTCTATATGTTATCAAGTACCAAAGAGGATTAACCGATAAATCCCACATATATAGTGAAATAGGGACTTGGTGTTTTCACGTCAATTTTTAAGAGTGCTAAAATATTAAATGCTAAATTCTATTGAAATTACCCTTTTGGCTGGAATTTTTTAGCATCTTTCTATATGTTATCAAGTACCAAAGAGGATTAACCCGATAAATCCCACATATATAGTGAAATAGGGGACTTGGTGTTTTCACGTCAATTTTTGAAGAGTGCTAAAATCGAAAATACCCTTTTGGCTGGAATTTTTTAGCATCTTTCTATATGTTATTTAAGTACCAAAGGGATTAACCCGAAAAATCCCACAATATAGTGAAATAGGGGACTTGGTGTTTTCACGTCAATTTTTTAAGAGTGCTAAAATCTTAAATGCTAAATTCTGATAGAAAATACCTTTTGCTGGATTTTTTTAGCATTTGTATATGTTATCAAGTACCAAGAGGATTAACCGAAAATCCACAAATATAGTGAAATAGGGGACTTGGTGTTTTCACGTCAATTTTTAAGAGTGCTAAAATCTTAAATGCTAAATTCTGATAGAAAATACCTTTTGGCTGGAATTTTTTGCATCTTTGTATATGTTATCAAGTACCATAGAGGATTAACCTGAAAATCCCACCCCCCCCCCCCCCCCCCCCCCCCCCCCCCCCCCCCCCCCCCCCCCCCCCCCCCCCCCCCCCCCCCCCCCCCCCCCCCCCCCCCCCCCCCCCCCCCCCCCCCCCCCCCCCCCCCCCCCCCCCCCCCCCCCCCCCCCCCCCCCCCCCCCCCCCCCCCCCCCCCCCCCCCCCCTCCCAAATATAGTGAAATAGGGGACTTGGTTTTCACGTCAATTTTTAAGAGTGCTAAAATCTTAAATGCTAAATTCTGATAGAAAATACCCTTTTGCTGGAATTTTTTTAGCATCTTTCTATATGTTATCAAGTACCAAAGGGATTAACCCGAAAAATCCCACAAATATTAGTGAAATAGGGGACTTGGTGTTTTCACGTCAATTTTTAAGAGTGCTAAAATCTTAAATGCTAAATTCTGATGAAAATACCTTTTGGCTGGAATTTTTTTGCATCTTTCTATATGTTATCAAGTACCAAAAGGATTAACCGATAAATCCACAATATAGTGAAATAGGGGACTTGGTGTTTTCACGTCAATTTTTAGAGTGCTAAAATTTAAATGCTAAATTCTAATTGAAATTACCCTTTTGGCTGGAATTTTTTAGCATCTTTCTATATGTTATCAAGTACCAAAGAGGATTAACCCGAAAATCCACAATATAGTGAAATAGGGGACTTGGTTTTTCACGTCAATTTTTAAGAGTGCTAAAATCTTAAATGCTAAATTCTGATTGAAAATACCCTTTTGGCTGGATTTTTTTTGCATCTTTCTTATTGTTATCAAGTACCAAAGAGGATTAACCGAAAAATCCACAAATATAGTGAAATAGGGGACTTGGTGTTTTCACGTCAATTTTTAAGTGCTAAAATCTTAAATGCTAAATTCTGATTGAAAATACCCTTTTGGCTGGAATTTTTTTGCATCTTTCTATATGTTATCAAGTACCATAAGAGGATTAACCGAAAAATCCCACAAATATAGTGAAATAGGGGACTTGGTGTTTTCACGTCAATTTTTTAAGAGTGCTAAATCTTAAATGCTAAATTCTGATAGAAAATACCTTTTGGCTGGAATTTTTTTGCATCTTTTATATGTTATCAAGTACCATAGAGGATTAACCTGAAAAATCCCACATATATAGTGAAATAGGGGACTTGGTGTTTTCACGTCAATTTTTAAGAGTGCTAAAATCTTAAATGCTAAATTCTGATAGAAAATACCCTTTTGGCTGGATTTTTTTAGCATCTTTCTATATGTTATCAAGTACCAAAGAGGATTAACCCGAAAAATCCCACAAATATATAGTGAAATAGGGGACTTGGGTTTTTCACGTCAATTTTTTAAGAGTGCTAAAATCTTAAATGCTAAATTCTGATATGAAAATACCCTTTTGGCTGGAATTTTTTTTGCATCTTTCTATATGTTATCAAGTACCAAAGAGGATTAACCCGAAAAATCCCACAAATATAGTGAAATAGGGGACTTGGTGTTTTCACGTCAATTTTTTAAGAGTGCTAAAATCTTAAATGCTAAATTCTGATTGAAAATACCCTTTTGGCTGGAATTTTTTTGCATCTTTCTATATGTTATCAAGTACCATAAGAGGATTAACCTGAAAAATCCCACAATATAGTGAAAATAGGGGACTTGGTGTTTTCACGTCAATTTTTTAGAGTGCTAAAATCTTAAATGCTAAATTCTGATAGAAAATACCCTTTTGGCTGGAATTTTTTTAGCATCTTTCTATATGTTATCAAGTACCAAGAGGAT
>JAJSOM010000173.1:0-28641 GCA_023052935.1 Piezodorus guildinii
CAGAATAATAAAGAATTTATTTAATATTCATATATTTTATTTTTCTCTACTTTCGTAATTAACTATTAGAATTATTATTATTAGCTGCCTTTTAACTTAATTTGCCTTTTAATTTCATTTTGTTTTTTATTGTTATCTTATTTTAATTTTTGGTAGTAGATAAGAATTGCGGGAGCTGGCACACTTTTTTGCGCAGCCAATCAGATGCCAGCATTTGGTCACGTGACCTATGGCGGGAGATTTGAATTTGAATTTCCACCACGACCTAACCTTAACCACGCTGGTTCGCGCCATCGACCTAACCTAAACCACTAAGCCACGCCCCTTTTTAGTCACGTGACCCTTCATAAACCTAACCTAAACCACTAGGCCACGCCCCTTTTTGATCACGTGACCCCTGTTTGAGAGTATTAAGTCTTTATAAAGCATGAGTCTACCCAGCGTCCATTTTCTTTTCCCTACGTTTTGGGCTAATTTAGTATTTATAAAGCATGAGTCTACCCGTCCGCCATTTTCTTTTATGACGTCACAATTCACAAAGCATGAGTCTACCCGGCGTCCATTTTCTTTTCCCTACGTTTTGGGCTAATTTAGTATTTATAAAGCATGAGTCTACCCGGACGCCATTGTGCTTCCCCCACTCCTTCAATAGTTAACCAATCAGAGTGCCTAACTTGAGAGTTCCTCCCGGCTAGGTCCGATGGTCAAATTGTAATGTGTGCTTTTACGAAACCTTTCAAACTGTGACATAACCTTACTATTGTTTACATTTTTTGAAACCTCCCTTACTGTTACATAACCTTCTCATTGTTTACATTTTGCTCCCCCCACTCCTTCAATAGTTAACCAATCAGAGTGCCTAACTTGAGAGTTTATAAAGCATGAGTCTACCCGGCGTCCATTTTCTTTTCCCTACGTTTTGAGGGTATTAAGTCTTTATAAAGCATGATTCTACCCTGCGTCCATTTTCTTTTCCCTACGTTTTGAGCGTATTAAGTCATTATAAAGCATAAGTCTACCCGTCCGCCATTTTGTTTTATGACGTCACAATTTAAAAGCCTTAAGTCTATCCAGCCGCCATTTTGTTTTTGTTTTAATATAGGATGATTATACCTGACCGGTTCGAGCATGCACCAACATGTCGAATCATGTAAAAACAGATTAGCGAAAGTACAAACAGGTTTGAATCATGTTGAAGCATGCAGGTATGTGAAACGGAAACATGGACTTTGAACCTTCCTAATGCCTTTAATATAAACATCGTTATAGGGCTTCTTAATCCTATACAGCTTTGAACTTTGATCTTTAATCCTACATTTTAAGTAGCGATAAAAGGTTCCTTAAGCTCTTGGACCATGGGCTATTATCTTCCTATGTATAATGATTTTTAATACTATACAGCTGTGAACTTTGGTCATCAATCCTACATTTTAAGTAGCGATAAAAGATTCCTTAAGCTCTGAGACTTTGAAGCATTATCCTCTTAAGTATATATATAAATATAATGCGGACCTTGTACGTTTTATCTCTTAGTATAGTAAAAAGATTTAATCGTAAACAAGCTTAATTTAAGACGTAAACATCAAATTTGTACTGATAGTGTATAAATATATAATAATATAAAACTTGTACCTATTTCGGTAGGCGAGTATAATTTTTTATATATTTTTTCAACATTTTTAGTTATTTTCTCATCTTCTTAGACCATTTTTTAACTTTTATATGTATTATTTACTTATCATTAACAATTCTGCTTTAGAATTGCTATTAGCGATGTTTTCGGAAGAGTTCGTCTAATCTCGGCCGGCTTCGGTCTTCTACCTAACTTCGCTATAATCCTTAATTCTTCCGAAAGAAATAAACAATGATAACGTTAATGCTCTCGAACGAAAACAAATTAATATTATTTGATGTACTTTAGTGTAAATAATAATAATATAGTTGTGAATTATAATAATGATATACTACATCGTAATGGTTTCCTATTAAATGAGTTTATAATATTATTATTAAGTAAAGTGTTGTACCTTTTTTTGTTCGGCATTAAGCCTTAAGCCTCTTCACCACGTCAAGGTAAAGGTACATCGAAGAGGTTTTGTTTTTTTTAATTTTTTTTTTTTAATAATTTTTTAGCTTTTTATGTGAATTTTTTTTAAATTTATTAGTTTTATTATTTTTTTTTTTACAATTTCATTTTTTAAATAAAATTAAACGAAAAAATAAAAATCTGAATTCGTAAAAAATAAAAATAAAATATAATCTTCTATGTGTTACAATCAATAATTAAATGAAACATTTTTATAATAAAATTAAATGTAAAATAAAGCAAATAAAAATCTGAATTTATTTAAACATAAAATGTCATCTTCTATGTAATACAATGTAGAATTAAATAAAACATATCCTTTTCTTTTTTTTTTGTAATAGGTCAGTTCATGACGAGAATCTTTTGGGATGGTCGGAAGAGTATGGCAAATCAGAAACGGTGTATGAAGTACATATGAAATAATGTGCTTAAGATATTTTCGATTAAGCCAAAGATAAGAAAACATTTCTTTTCTTCTTAAATTTTTTGTTCATGTATTTGAAAGAGAAATATGAGCATCGAAATTATTCTGCAGGGTTATTCTATTCACCACACATTCACTCACACATTCAGGTTTAGAGGCTGTTAGACCATGCCATTGACCTTCATTCAGGGTTTATAGGTGTTCAAACCGTGACAGTGACCCCTTTCATTCATGGTGAATAGCTTTAAACACATTTTTATTCATCCATGCAGACAAAGCATTTGTGCGATACTGTGTACATTTCTCTTTCGAAAAATTGTGTACTATGCAATGGCTGCCTTGCTCATCTAAAATTAGTGATTCTATTTTTGGACAGCCAAAATCTTCCAAGTTAATTATAGTACAATGATGGAGATTTCGTGATAGAAACATTTTCTTATCTAGGCCCTTAACGAAAACAAATTTATATTTAAGGTCAATGTAGTTGAAAATGTTATCAATGATGCCATACTCAACTTCTCCAGAATCCCATTTGATTTTATGATAGTAACTTTCCAACCAATAATTCGTTCTTATACTTTTATCGGTTGGTTTATATTCATTTGGTGGCTTAAAAATCCAATGCCTTGAAGACTTGTAAGCTTGATCAAACAGAGAAAACTCTTTAATAATATAACCTCCCAGGCTATCGACAAAGCACTGAAAGTCTACTATCGCTCCGCTTGCCGTAGCCATACTGAACACTGAGCAAAGGATTCACCCCATTTTATACCATTCGCCGAACTGTACCAATTAGAGGATTATACTCTACGAGCCTATCGTGTACGATTAGACAATATGCTGTAGTATTTGCCGGGAATGAAATTTTCGATTCAAATTCTAATCTTACATCGACTGGTCCACTTTTTATAGATTCAGACTGCTTTGAGCAATCTATTACAATTAAAGGTGATTTATCTTTAAAGTTTTGTAAAGAGGACAAAGGTTGCATTTGTCCACCATAATAAGAATTTTGAAATAAAGCATACATATGATAGAGCAAAGCGAACCGATTTGACGACATATCTATATTTAAATCATCATACGGATAAGCTTTACAATTTAGAAACAATTTAACATTGGAAATATTACAATGATCAAAGTGGCTTGCATCTTTTTGAGAATTTTTCAGTCTTCCAGTTTGAAAAGTTAATATTACATAACGCGGTTTTTCTAGCTGACTGGATGTTTTGACTGACCAGATTTGTCTCTGACTTGCTGGCAGTAAAGGATAATCGTAAAGTTCCCAGGTTCTAAAGGCTAGTGAAAATATTTTTTCTGATTTGAGATGACGCATCAAAGCCAGCTTCTGATGTTCGTTTACGGTAACATAAGGTAGCTTCCAGCATAGCCTATCCAGTTCTATTTTACACTTTTCTGCCGCATTAGTCCCAGCTACTGGTTGGCTAGTGATATAGCAATTTTCACCATGTCTGCTTCTTATGAATATCAGTTCTTGCTTTACATTCATTACGATTTTCTGATAATCCTCACAGAACCCAAGAAGGGATGATAAAGGAACACATAGGTTGAAACACCCCTCTGCCGATGTAATGTTTAATGTATCACTTTGTGGATAGCACCATCCCCAATTATCCAAAAACTGGGAACCTCCCTTGAGCGAAACTAGATTTTTCAAAGTTGAAGTGATTCCAGGATTTTTCACACGGTCTATTTCGACTCCACTCAATTCGTACCTTATTTCATCAAACAAAAACGCAAACATGTTGTTTGTTAATTTTGATGCAATAGGAACTGCTGAACCATCCTGCTTTAGAAATCTTCCTTCTACATACAGCAGGCTTTGACTAGGTAGTGTGTATAAATCTTGATGTTGCAGACTGATGCGTATTTCATCCCCTGGCTGAAGATTTGTTGACGAATAAGGATGGTGAGAATGAAATTCAATCCCTTCAACTGAATTATCAAAAGTACCAGCTTCTTCCAAATTCAATATTTCCATGTTGATGATAAAACGTAATATCCTGCGGTTTGAAGAAATCTAATATTGCTCGCAGTTAACGATGTGCACTCAACAATGGCTTTCACTGGAATGATACTTTTTCTCTCTGAAGACGCGCTTTTATGTACTTTCTTAAAGTCCAACCCCATCGCTGTCTGACTACTGAATGGACATTTCTTTGTTATAACACCCTTTATATCAGATCAAGCAGGAAGAGTAAACAAAGCTGACCACAGTTGTTTGAACCTACTTTCTGGAATTGTCTTCTATTTGATGAAATTCGGCAATCTTTCATGTACCGAACGAAATCACTTGGCGGTTTTTCTCCACTGCTGTCAAAGAACTGAACGTATTTTCCTCTTTTCTTGTAACTGACCCAATGCGTTCCTCTATCCACTACTAGTGTCTAGATTAAAAATACCACGTTCAGATTTCCACGGCTTTGTAGGAAATTCATCTACCATAAAAACTCCTCTAAAACGGCACACTTTATGAAGTTTTGCTAATCTGAGTAAGTCGAAATTGCTCAGCCTTTGGCGAGGAAAAGTTTTTAAGATCTCTTTGGCTTTAGTTTTCAACTGATGTACATTTCCCCCGATCCTCTTTGGCGTGGAAATGACTCGCATCTTTTTCTTCTTGTTTGTAACACGCTTCATGGTCAACTGATACAGAGGTAATGCTGACAAGCCTTATATACCCACATTCTTGCTATCAACCCATGAATTATGAGAACTGTCAAAACCTAGCCACTTCACTAGAGCTTTATTACCTTTCCTTTTTACAACTCTTTCTACAAGGTAACAATTAGGATGCTTTACAAGTTGCAATTCCTCTAGATAGAAACCACCAGCAATGGTGTCTCCGCGATCATCCTTCAGATGATAGGTGATAGGTACCGTTTTTTTCACTTCAGCTATAGTAAATATTTCTGTAGACCATGATGGTTGATAACCTTTCGCAAACTGTGCTTTATACTTTGATATCCTTACATGATCGCCAACTTTAAATTTCGCAGTCTTTTTTGTACTCGTTTTCTTAGAATAAACTTCTTTTATTAGTTTTGCTTCAATCTTAAATCCATGAACGGATCCGGTGCCATCTTGATTGTACTATGTTTTGTTTTATTATATTTGTCTACTAATGCCGGTAGTATTACAAGCCAATTGTAGTTGCCTTGTATACTAAACTTTTTCCACATGGCTGACTTTAGAGTGCGATTAAACCTTTCTATTATTGATGCTTTTAGGTTACTATATGTTGAATAATGATTGATATTACAAGATGTCATGAGTTTTCGAAATACTTGGTTATAAAACTCTTTACCATTGTCTGTTTGCAAATTCTTTGGCTTTCTCTCAGATAATACTTTCTCGAAACCTTGACACACTACAGACGCAGTTTTATTCTTGATAGGCACTACCCAAGCATATTTAGAAAAACAATCTATTACAGTGAGCAAATATTTGTAACCTTTATTAAATTTAGCATAAGGAATCATTTCAACCAAGTCAGCCTGCCATAAATCATCAATACCTTTGAGTAAAACAGATCTTCTTTTAAAAACCCTCCTAGCAGGTTTGTGCAATTCATGCACGATCTGCTCTTTAACGGATGCCATGACGTACTGTTAATCTTCTCATCTGCGCTACACTATTATACCCCCTTCTCTAAGTTGAGCTTCTATTCGCAAGATCTCACTCTTTCCTGTTTGAGAGCCAATCAAATATCTCATTCGACTAACTAATACGTTTGGATCAACAATGCCTGTACCGCTTTTTGATTTGAACAATTTTGAGATAACATTTTTGTATTTGGGGTAATTTTTAAGTCTTATCATATTACCGCTTGGGCTATGTCCCTCGAAATGTGCATTAGTTTGCATCAAAATCTTTTTATACAAAGCATAATCACTTTGTTTAACGAATGATAGATTCGGATTTTTTATAAATAACAATTCGAAGAGACCTGGTGTACCATGATAGATATCATCACCTATAGTAAGAATATCTTCATTGATAGAAATCACTGTATCGCCGATGGTAAACTTGTGACCATCATATTTGATTCCATATACAGTATCCAGATCTTTAATGTCATTGTTCACAAGCTTTATTATATACTTTGAGGATATATTTCCAATCTTTTCTAAATATTTTTGTAACATTTCTTCTCCTTTAGGAGTTTGAGTTGCTTCTCTCACCTCCTGCAGTGGGGTTTTCGGTGGCTCACACTCTTCTTCCGACTTTAGAATTGGTGTACTTTCCCAAACGTGCTCTAAACGACGAGTAAATATTTTAGAAGGCCCAGGCTTTGGTGTTGTATCTGTTAGTGACGATTGTTCTAGACAATATTTAGGCATTTTTGATGGAATATGAGGAATTTCTTCTTCTTCTTCTTCCTTCTTTCGAATTTCACATTGGGTGGAGGAGGGAATTTTAACCTCCTGCTTACTCGCTAGTCTTTCCATAGATTTCAATAAAGGTTTATACTTCAATTTCAAATATTCATCAGTCTCTTCTCGACTCCTTTTCAATAAATTACACTTTTCCTGTATAGCTTTCATGGTCTCGATTATTTCACGCATTACTACATCACTAGTTGACTCTTCCATGTCTAACTAGAGAATGAGCTTGTCCCAACACCTCACGGTATTATATAGGCCTCGAAACCCTTTCGATACCTTCCATCATTAATTTGTCTATCCTTGTCCAATACTAAAAATCCGTACCTGTCGTCTTTCCAGCACCATTGACAAACCTTTTTGAAAGTTTGAAATGACATGTCTGAATTGACATGATCATCATAAATTCGTCTTAGATTTAATTCGTCTTGTCTAAAGAGTATAAGAAAGTTAGCATTTTCTCTAATCAAATGTTTTGGGACTCTAGTATAACTCTGGCTCAGATAAAATATATCAACACCGTTATGGCGCCCCATACAAAAGTATGATCTCACATTATCTTGTTTGTCACAGGCAATATCATCGAATATAAAGACTGAGTTGGGTAGTGCCTCTTTGGGCGGAGGAACTTGTGAGTTATCTTCGTATTGAAAAAACCCGATATCAGTTAAAGGTTGTAATATTTGAGCTAACTCTCTATATTTGGGTTGATGTAAGGATTTTGCGAACAAATAGATATTTTCAAATTTTAATCCCTTTGAGTCATAAATCAAGCTTAGCATAAGATTAGTCTTACCACAATTGGAGGGACCGCATATTAAACATCGAATCGAATCAGGAAACAGTAAACCGTGCCTAGATTCTTTCTTAATTGGAGCGCCTCCGTCCAGGTTATGAATACGGATCGTAGTATGTTGCTTTACCAAGCGCATGATGGTAAATGAAAAGAATCGCAGTTTGACCACTTCTTTTATACTTACCGACATGGTTGAAATGTATCAACTAATCTTCGTTAATAGAATTTTTCACATTAAAAATTGGTATCATATTAAAATTATTTATTTATTATATATAATTTATTTATTTTTTTTTTTTATTTGCACTCATCTTGGTTTTCTAAATATAATTTAGAAGTAAGCCTTCCCACCTCGTCAAGGTGTGAGTGCGTCGAGAAGGTATGTTGATATAATATGGTTGTTAATATTTTGCAAAACTATTTTTTTTTTTTATGTGGTTTCCAGGTTTATCGTTTTAAACCTCTCTTGGAACCACAACGTAGTTTTTTTCATTTAAGGTTTCCAGGTTTATCGTTTTAAACCTCTCTTGGAACCACAACGTAGTTTTTTTCAATTTTGGTTTCCAGGTTTATCGTTTTAAACCTCTCTTGGAACCACAACACACATTCCTTTTAGGTTTACGAGCCTTTAGAGCCACGCCAGGGACCCATTCATTCCATCTCACATACATACTTTAGTTTACAAATAAAAACAACAATATTATATCAACAAAAATAAAAATAAAATCTCTTATACAGCATCTGGAGCGATAACTAAAAATTTATTAAAACCATTTTTCATTTGGCCACAGTGCAGATTAAAAGAATATATATGTTAAAAAATAAAAACGTAATCTTCAAATACAAAAAATAAAAAATTCCATTCTTTCATATATATAAAAATAAAAAAAATATCTTTCTTGAATGAAAGTAAAAAAAAAAAAAAATTAACAGTTTCCTACTTCTCTCTTAATAAAAAACAACAAAAACAAAAAAAAAACCTATTAATATTTAAAAAAAAACATATTAATTTTAAAAAAAAATAAAAATAAAACTTCAAAGATTTCTATTAAATAAAATAAAAAGTCTTCTTTTAATAGTTGAAAAAAAAAAAACATGTTTTGAACAGAAAAAAAGTTGTGACTAATTAAAACAAAAAAACTGATATCTGTTTATAATATACAATATTTACAAGTGAACATTATCAAAGTTTGCCAATATTGCAACAGAGATTTTTTGATTGTTGCCGCCACACCTCATCTACACATCCGGTATGGAATAATGACCATGGGCCAAGGTACGAATTCCGTCGACTTGATGCCGCTTATCGTCGTGAGGCGAAAGGGATGTTTTAGTCTGTTCGACGGAAAAGAGTTCGTGGTGCTTTGAAATTATTGAGCGAAAAGTAGTTTTGAACTCTTTTCCTTCGAACAGAGATGTGATGTAGTCGTTGAATGTCAGTTTCTTCTCTACAGCGATCTTTTTTATCCCTTTCGCCTTTTTCTTTTCTTTATCGGCGTGAATTCGTATCGAGTACATCTTAGCACGCAGTCCGACAAACTCAGAGACGGGCACTCCGTTGGCTTCGTCTTTAAATTTACCCAACACCTTTTTGTTGTGTGTACTGTATGCGGGGTGGTCGTGGGGGTAGTCTGATGTGTCCATTTCGTCTATAAAATTTTGTATGTCTTTGTAAAAGTCATCAGTCTGTATAAGATATAATAAACTGTCTGTGTCTGTATACATGAGTGTTAGTCTGTTCGGTCCGTAATGTGGTAATATCGTGTTGTAATGGAAATCGTACATTCGGACTTTGGATAGATCAAGGATGGCCATCCCTACGTAAATAGGTTTGTTCATCTTAATCTGTTCAAAGTCCGAATGTACTGCAACCAATGACTCTGTGTATACTGTCCTGTCCTTAAATGTAGGTTTTGATATGAGTTTGTTCAGTCGTCTTTGACTAACTACAAGCTCAATCTTATGCCGTTTTCGAACATCTTCCATGAATTTGCCGAAAACGGCATTGTTCATGAGCTTGTAGAAGTCTTTGTCGAAATCATTAGTCGCCTGTTGTCGATGTCTGGTGTTGAGGTCAATGTAACTACGAAGCCAAGATGATTGCCGGAATCTAAGTACTCGATGTACTCGAACTAACCTTAGTCCTAAGCCCATGGCCTGCTGTAGATTAACGAAATGCAAAACGTATTTCTCTCTGTTGCTCAGAGTAGCTAAAAGTTTTTTAAAATTTGATCCTGGGGGTACCTTATTTTCTGGCAACAGAGGGAAATCGTTGTGCAAATCGTGCAAGCTTTCCGGATACTCTAAGTCGGCTTCAACTATGTAACCGAAAGGCCCGTCTTCCGGTAAGTTGAGCCAATCTAGAGTTTCCGGATTCTGAACCCATTCGAAACCGCCAGACGGAAGGGTCTTCGACATCGCCCACCCGTACAAGTTATTAGCGTCCAGATAGGCGATGTACGAAGTTTCCTCCTGGGGATCGCGACTTGGGTTCAGATATTTATTATTCGCCTTTCCATACCGGTGACTGCATTGGCACAAGCCACCCCTTATTCCCCGTTCGATCATTAGGACCATATCATAATCAGTCAAAAGATCTAATTGTACTCCCGTATACTTCAGCATGGCATCCCAAGCAAGTCCGGGTGCCGTGTAATACCAGGCCGGGTCCAGTGAATAAGCCCTCAAGCAGACATCTCTGAAATTTTCAAAGACGTCGCAAAGAAGCGTCACGTCTACCTTGAGGTATAATTCACTGTACTCGGCCAGGGTTCTGATATTAAACACGTCCCATACCGCTTGAGCATGCTGATAGTCCTCGTCTGAGATAGGCATTTCATTCAATTGACTATAAAATGCCTCCTTCGGGGGCAGAACCGTCTCCTGAAGTTTCTCAAACGAGTCCATGTAATCATAGGGGTACACTCCTTTTCTGATCACGAGGTCCAAATGATCGGCGGGGAAGAATTTGCTCGTCTCCTTAAAATTAGGTTTGGGCAAATTCTTGGACAACCTATCGAGACTGGAAGCCATGAAACGAAAGGAGTCCACAAACCTAACGGTTAATGCGCCCACTGTCATTCCAAAGGAGATGTATTTTTCCTCAGAGTTGGGGATGACATCTATTCTTATCTTATTTTTTTCTTCTTCACTTAATCCATGCCCCAACTCTCGGACGATGAAGTGAGCGTCATAACCGCTAAGATTGTGGAATAGGACGGGTAGGAAACGTGGGGTTTTATAAAGGATGTTACATTTGGAATGTGCTGGACCACGATGCATCCCTGTGATGTGATCGTGATCCATCACTTTCCCATTGTCGGGAGTAAATGGGCGGGAACAGAGGTAACAGGATTGGGATAGATGGTGGGCTTCCATCTGCAATGGTGTCAGGGGTAGCATGTGCCGCTTCATGGAGTACACCTGAGACACCTTCCCTGCTACTTCCTTGATATAATTCATAAATTTTTCCGCTGAATCCTCACCTGTGTAGATGAAGGGTTCAGTGGGAAAATTTGTAGGCAATAAGTGGCGTGGGATATCATCTGATACCTTGACGTACGTGCAAAAACTCATAGGAAGGTGTCTCTGGTAGGGATTAGTTTTTTTTTGGATCTCCCGGCTGAATCTTTTCCAACATAGATTCAAAATCAGCGTAGACAACGAAAGGAATCCTCACCTGCCGTTGTATATTAATAAAAGATACCTTTTGAGGATTCCCTTCGTCGTCGCAAGCCGGGAGTACGATGCGAGTAGCTTTATTATCCCCACAGTACTCCATGTGCTCCCTCACCCGCTCAGCGATGTTTCTCGCATCTGAATTAAAATGGGTGAAACATCGCTTACAGACGATCATTCCGCCGCGGTGGCCGGAAATTTGCGAAGCCACTAATTTATTGAAGTCTTTAATATAGGTGTAGTGACTTCGCCCATCCTCGGTAGTCAGGAGAAGTAAATCACGATGGTCAGCCTTCTCCTCCTTAACCACCTTCAGCGGGTAAATGTCTCCTGTCTCTCCAATGGCAAAAACATTCACACTGATGTCATTGTGTCGTTCGAATGTTTTTACCTCTTGGAGAGGAGTGGGGAAGGAAATGCAGTCGAAATTATAGCTGTGCTCCAAGTTCCTATATTTACTAACTCGAAAAGAATTACGACTATCGATAAGGTGGGCTAATATGGAGTATTTAAAACACCGCTCGTCATTATTTTGGACATTAATTACAGCTTTTCTGGCGGCTATTTTAGGTGGAAGAGGTATATAGCTGGAGGCGCCTAGAGGTCTGAATCTATTTACCCTTAAGAGAAGACCGTCAAGACTTTTTAGGAACCAGCCGCTCCCTTTCATTGCCATCTCTTCCATCTCGGTAGCCAACTTCGCATACATGCCACTGAGAATATCCAAGATGGAAGAGATGTCATACATTGCTTTGTTTTTGGTTTTGAAGGCACGATCACAGGACTCTCCTCTGACGTTTTCGTACGTGGCCTCCAAAACCAAATTGAATTTTAAAGGAGAGTCTGATTCCGCCCAAAATTCTGAAATCAATTGATGCAGTGGAATTTCTGTGTAAACAGACGGACACACTGCATCGGTTGATTTCAGAATTTTGGGCGGAATCAGACTCTCCTTTAAAATTCAATTTGGTTTTGGAGGCCACGTACGAAAACGTCAGAGGAGAGTCCTGTTAAAAGAAAAGTTAAGATAACTTTTTTTTAAGCACTGATGCACACTATAAGGCCAAAATAGAAAAAATGGTACTCACAAGTTATCGAGATGTCACCTTGACGCTGGATAAGAGAATGAGGAAGAGTTCTGAAAAACGCACCTATTTATAGCCGCCTTAGGAATTATCCGAGCAAAGTTCAAAAAGTATAGGATTAAGACGTGTGAGTAGGAGTGGGGGAAGGGCAGGGGAGGAGTGGGGGAAGGGCAGGAAAGGAGTGGGGGAAGCCGAAGAGCCCCGAGAGCAGCCGAAAAAGTCCGAACACCCCCGAGTGTTTCTAAAAATAGCGGCTAGTCGAATATTTCCGAGCTTAGCCGACCTCTTCCGAAAACATCGCAAATAGCAATTCCAAAGTAGAATTGTTAATGATAAGTAAATAATACATATAAAAGGTAAAAAATGGTTTAAGAAGTTGAGAAAACAATTAAAAAGGTTGAAAAAATATATAAAAAAATTATACTCGCCTACCGAAATAGGTACAAGTTTTATATTATTTTATATTTATACTTTAAGCAATTATTAGAACAAAGTTGATATTGGCAAATTTATCTTGTTTACGATTAAATCTTTTTACTCTACTAAGAGATAAAACGTACAAGGTCCGTATTATATTTATATATATATACTTAAGAGGATAATGCTTCAAAGTCTCAGAGCTCAAGGAACCTTTTATCGCTATTAAAATAGTAGGATCAAGAATCAAAGTTCAAAGCTGTATAGGATTAAAAATCATTACACATAGGAGGATAATAGACCGTAGTCCAAGAGCTTAAGGAACCTTTTATCGCTATTTAAATATTAGGAGTAAGGATCAAAGTTCAAAGCTGTACAGGATTAAGAAGCCGTATAACGATGTTTATATTAAAGGCATTAAGAAGGTTCAAAGTCCATGTTTACGTTTAAGCTTAAGGAACTTTTTATCGCTACTTAAAATGTAGGATTAAGTATCAAAGTTCAAAGCTGTATAGGATTAAGAAGCCCTATAACGATGTTTATATTAAAGGCATTAGGAAGGTTCAAAGTCCATGTTTCCGTTTCACATACCTGCATGCTTCAACATGATTCAAACCTGTTTGTACTTTCGCTAACCTGTTTTTACATGATTCGACATGTCGGTGCATGCTCGAACCGGTCAGGTATAATCATCCTATATTAAAAAAAAAAAAATGGCGGCTGGATAGACTTAAGGCTTTTAAATTGTGACGTCATAAAACAAAATGGCGGACGGGTAGACTTATGCTTTATAATGACTTAATACGCTCAAAACGTAGGGAAAAGAAAATGGACGCCGGGTAGACTCATGCTTTGTAAACTGTGACGTCATAAAATAAAATGGCGGACGAGTAGACTCATGCTTTATAAATACTAAATTAGCCCAAAACGTAGGGAAAAGAAAATGGACGCATGGTAAACTCATGCTTTGTAAATTGTGACGTCATAAAAGAAAATGGCGTACGGGTAGACTCATGCTTTATAAATACTAAATTAGCCCAAAACGTAGGGAAAAGAAAATGGACGCATGGTAGACTCATGCTTTGTAAATTGTGACGTCATAAAAGAAAATGGCGGACGGGTAGACTCATGCTTTATAAATACTAAATTAGCCCAAAACGTAGGGAAAAGAAAATGGACGCATGGTAGACTCATGCTTTGTAAATTGTGACGTCATAAAAGAAAATGGCGGACGGGTAGACTCATGCTTTATAAATACTAAATTAGCCCAAAACGTAGGGAAAAGAAAATGGACGCTGGGTAGACTCATGCTTTATAAATTGTGTCGTCATGAAAGAAAATGGCGGACGGGTAGACTCATGCTTTATAAATACTAAATTAGCCCAAAACGTAGGGAAAAGAAAATGGACGCATGGTAGACTCATGCTTTGTAAATTGTGACGTCATAAAAGAAAATGGCGGACGGGTAGACTCATGCTTTATAAATACTAAATTAGCCCAAAACGTAGGGAAAAGAAAATGGACGCTGGGTAGACTCATGCTTTATAAATTGTGTCGTCATGAAAGAAAATGGCGGACGGGTAGACTCATGCTTTATAAATACTAAATTAGCCCAAAACGTAGGGAAAAGAAAATGGACGCCGGGTAGACTCATGCTTTATAAAGACTTAATACTCTCAAACAGGGGTCACGTGATCAAAAAGGGGCGTGGCCTAGTGGTTTAGGTTAGGTTTATGAAGGGTCACGTGACTAAAAAGGGGCGTGGCTTAGTGGTTTAGGTTAGGTCGATGGCGCGAACCAGCGTGGTTAAGGTTAGGTCGTGGTCGAAATTCAAATTCAAATCTCCCGCCATAGGTCACGTGACCAAATGCTGGCATCTGATTGGCTGCGCAAAAAAGTGTGCCAGCTCCCGCAATTCTTATCTACTTTTGGTTCCATTTTTGAACTTTATAACACTAAAAATCCTGTTATGTAGTTTGTAATATTATTCTAAAGGGACTTGTCCCAGGATAAATAAAGAATTTATTATTATTATACATCCCAATCTTAGAATAGAATAGTTTAAGAAAACAAATTACAATTGAAACGTTGATTTCCAAAAGGCACTATATCTATCCAGTCTAGGAAATTTTACAGGAAGCGCAAACATTTCTCATTACTATATTATCAAACCAACTTATTTGATTATTTTGTCATTAAAATCTAGAATTTTTTACTACTATATTAAAATTATGGAATGGGATGTTTTAGTATGATTTGGAATGAAACTAAATGAGTAATCACTACTTTTAAAAAATAATGGAGTTTTTAAAGGACTTGTATGTTCTTTGGATAAAATCAATCAACTACATTAAGATAAAACTAAATGAGGAGAATACAATATGTCAAAAAATCAATTTCGTAGAAAATGTCCTTTAGTACCTTCTGGAAATCAACGTCTCAATTGTGTCCCGCATGATACCTGCATCTGTCTATCGGTACTTGTCTTTATACACATACTATTACAAAAAAAGATACAGTAATTTTAAGTAATTTAATAAAATTAATTAGTCGGATTTTGTAGAAGCTGCATCGTTAATATAATATAAATAAAATTTAAAAACTATTAGCGAATAATAAGCATCTGAGAATTTATCAGCATAAATTAGAATTAATAATGTTTGACGTAACTATTAATGAATATTTTCAATGATAATTAATATCCTACATTGTGAGTTCATTTGTATTTAATCAAATTTATAGGTATCATATATTCAAGTTTAACAAGTTGTTGCATAATTCAAATTAAATAATTATCGAACTGACATGAGAAAGGATTTTCGACATAAAAAACAAATTATACAACACTAACAATAAATTTGATAACGTCCACCCAACGTTAGAATCTCATGTTCGAAAACCCAGAAACAACTAGTAAATAATTTATTCTGTCTACTTACAGCCATTAATATCACTCCCATTGCCAAGAGTTTTTGATATGTATAATTCCAGGAAAAAATAAAAAGAGTGCAAATTATTACACAATGGTTTATTATTTCCAAATAACTAGATTAGAGTATAACTGTTTATATAGCTCTTTGTAGGCAATTAACTAATATGAAAAGCAATAAATTAATCAAAAGAAAATGGCCAATCACCACCGCTAATTTCAAACGCTTTATCTCTGTTATTTCTTAACGGATTTAAATGATTTTATTTTCAGTTATTTATTTATTTTTATTTTTATTTATTTTTTTTTGAATTTGATTCTCTACCAAATAGGCCTAACCGATCTATTCATAAACTCGATTTTTTATTTATTTTTTTATTCTTTATTTAGGTTCTACTCATCTTGAAACCTAAGACCTAAAATTTAGAAAGGGAGAGGAGGAGGATTTTTTTTTAGTCAATAACAAAGGTTCACTATTGAAAATAATAAACAAAAAAAAGCTGCATTATTATTGACATAAATATGTTTTGGTGTTATAATTTTTATTGATAGTAATTTATAAATTTCTAGAGATTTTCACTTATTTTACTAAATTTAAATTTAATAAATAACTGGATTAATAAGGAGAACTGTTTAGATTATACTTTACAAACAGTGATTTACAATAGCAACCCAATTCGTACAGCATTATATATTTCTGTTTATATTTTATATAAGGAAATAATATTTCTAGGAGTAATAATATTTATTATTGTAAAAATCTGGTGCACGCAACACACGACTTTCACTTAAAACTTATTTTCAATTACAGAGATTAAATAATTAAATAGAGATTAAATAAGTTTCAAGAATTAATGAAATTGATTTTCGATAGAAACATTTGTTGTATTATATAATCTATTATATTATTACCTAAAACAATCAGTTAGTTTTTTCGGCCTTTCATCACTCTCCTTTAACTTGTAAAAGTTTTTGTATAAGATTTTTTTTTCCTAAAATCTTTAGCTTTCCAACTTTATATTATACATATATATATTACGGTTCTTCTCCTCAAAAAAATAAATATTGCATTTAAAGATACTTTTGCTCTTATTCTCTTTCAGTTGATTATCAAATTCATCCAAATTGCATATTTCGCCGATTTTCATCAATGCTAACAACATATTTGGTTAATTTTTTCGAATATACAAAATTGAAAGTACTTAAACTATCGGTATTTAAGCCCTGTCAGACTATTTCAATCAGAATCAAACCTACGTCATATTAAATCCCATCAAAGTTTACATTGATATCGTGAGTTTAATCAAAATCGTTGGAGCCGTTTTTGAGAAAAAAGATCCAAAATATCTTAAATGGCTCTTCTGGTTGGCCGATATTGATGGAAATGTTGCTCAGGCATAGACGCTCTTAAAATATGTAATTTCAGTTTTATACAACTAATCGTTTTTGTGCTAGTCTTATCATACACACACACACACACAGATATTTTTGCGGGAATTGTTTATTTGGACTCCAGGAATCCAGAGGACCCTAAAACGTGTATTTCCGTTGAAAACTGGAATTCGTAAATTTTCACGATCGCAATACTTTCCTTTATTAGTAAGTGAAAGTAAAAAATCAATTATATATTGGTAATAAATCCCACCTTTTCTAACATCTTTTGGCATCCCACATAGAAGCAAAACAAATGTGAATTTGCAACTATCTTAATTCCAATGCAAGATATAATTATCTATTTTGCCTTGATCCAAGTATTGAGAAATAATTAGTTTATATTTAATTTTCTCAACTCCTCTTATAAGAGAATTATTTTCTTTCTTTCCTTCATTATTTGCTCACAACCAATATTTTTTTGTTCATATTTAGATTATGTTTTTGATTATTTTATTTATTTTTTCTTGACACATTGTAAATAAAAGATAATTAATTGTATTGGCTTTTCGGCCAGACTGTACAATATAACATATATGAGCTCTACAATATTGTTATTCTAAAGTCCCAGAATAAAGTTTTTAATTATTATTATTAATATTATATATTTGTTACACAGTGGGACGGAAGCTCAGAGCGAGAGGTGCTACTGAAAGACATTGGGATGGCCGCTTCCGGACTGTACTCCTGCGAGGTGTCCACTGCCACACCTATCTATACCAAAGGGTCAGACTTCCATGAGCTCGTCGTCATCCGTAAGTAATTTTAATAAACTTCTTTGATTTATTAAATATAAAGTTAACATTTTTATCTGTCCAGAGTGTTTTTATAGAACATTTAAAGTAGTGGTTAGCACTGCCTAATATGCCTTATAGATAACTAAATATTGCGCTTTAAAAAAACTCATCACAAGTGGATAGTTGATCTAATCTAATCCAATTTATTTTCATCCTTCAACAGCTGGAACTACCCAAATTGGAACACAGAACAACCGTCATTGTGACATCTTCAGTAGAGTGGTTATGGATCGGAAGCTGCTGGATTTGGATTGCAATTAACGTCAATGACCCACGTTTATTTATTAGGTTATACATAGTGTCTCCACAGTACCAATATGTTAAATGATCAAATTTCAGCTCAGTCTCATTAAAGAAATATATTCTAACACGAATTTTAGAAATTAGTTAAGCGTAATTAGAAGAAAGAGACATTAAAGCAACATTATGAGAAAGTAAAAAATGAAAATGTGTGAAAATTTGGGATGAAAAAATTGTCATACACTCTCACATACTTTCAACGTAATATAAGTATATATTAACCTTATTTTCTATAAAACTTTATTTTTTTTTTTAAATTTATTATAAATAATGTCTAATTTCTTAAAATGGAGTTTCTATATTTTAAAAATTACTTGTTTTCATAAGGTGTATATTACAATTGTTTGTTTCGATATAACTTTATCATTTAGATTTGTTATATTTTATTTTTTATTATATTTAATGATATAGCAGGATTTCTAAAAGTAATATTTGATGTTATTACCCGTCTTGATTTAAAAAAAAAATGCCTTCCCCCTATCCTGCTATTTTCCTGAACTCTCACAAGCCTTCGCTCTCACGAATTTTCCCCTACTTGTTCTCTCACCGAGTAGCCTTAACAGTTTAGTTCCGTCGCAATAGGTCAGAATAAAAGGATTTTAGATTGATACCTGCAGCTTCTGCTACTCCAGTGTACGAATTTACATTCAAGGTTGTTCCATCATTCGTGGAGTGGTTGGATAGGAGTAATCGCCATTAATCCCATTGAAATAACAAGGAAGAGAGTTTTAATTAATTTATTTTTATTCACACCTTCCATAAATACACATTTTGATATATATAACACATAATAGATATAGTGATGTCCAACGGCACCTCTTTCTGTAGTTGTTCCGATTATGCAGCTATGAGGAGGTACCATATCCAGCTTCTTTTCAGCCATCTACAACGGTTGCCAGGTGTGGCAGGCCAGCCCCTTAATTATAGTGTTCGTTTGTCCGTGTAATTTGTCGTGAAATCGTTAGTTGTGCGAATTAACGAACACACAACAGTAGATACTAAAAATAGATTTTATTCTTCAATAAATGTTACAAATGTAATGTAAAGTAATACTTAAGACGGAGATTTTGTAGAGAATAGCTATCTCTGTCTATTTTACTATCATACTAAGTTACTCTCTAACATCTCTAAGTATGTGTGGGAAGTCACATGGGTTTTGACGGATTGAAATGGAGTGGGGATAGGATATTGCAGGAGCCTTAGTCTCTTTGTACTGGCCAGGAGCATTTGGCGATGGGCGTGTAGTCCAGAATCCAATAGTAGTCAGAATTTCCAGAAGAAATTAAGGACAATGACAGACCTAATGTGAAAAGACCTAAGAAGCATAAACATTCAGTTCTGTCACTCCGGTGAATGTTTAGGGGTAAGTAATATGATCCAGATTTGGGTGGTCAGTCAGTGTACCTGGCCCTGAGAAAAGGGTAACTTCTAAGGGGACCTTTCTTATAAATTAATAATAGACAACTGTTAAAGTGGCATAAGACAAAAGGTTTTATGTTTGTAGTTTATTTATTTAACGTCACTTTATGTTACTGAGACCAATCGGACGATGCTACAGTGGGAGTCCTAAATTTTGCCTATCCAGGTTTTATTAGGATAGGGATCTTTAACGAGTACTTGACATCGCACAGGCTCGGTACCACCTTTTTAACGTCCCCTCCGAAGGACGGCATAACTAAGGATTTTTTCCTCGCATTAAAAACTCCAAGGACCACCAGCGGGTTTGAACCAGTGACCTTTAGCAGAGGAAGCTATTATGCAAGCCACCCTGCTACTGGTGATCCCAAAAAGGTTTTATGATAAACGTTAATAATATTAGTCGTCCGTTAATTTGCGTTAAAATCTGTTCTTTTACAGTAGTAATGTCGCTGCGGTAACCATGGAGCTTTAGTGATAATCCTAAAAGATTGTTGCGATAACATTTAGTTGAATTAAATAATTAAATTTACAAACTATACATATATATTTCTATCGTTCCTTCTCATCAGCGACCTGACCTGGTTTTATTTCGAAAACTTGGTCCTTCTCCTTAACTGATTTTACTTTTATGTTGAGCCAACTTCAAAGCCTAGATGAAGTGAATTGGGATAGTCTGGTTTATATTTAGCTTTGCCCTACTTTCAAAGGGCAGCGTACAATAATTACAAATGCAATAACTGTTTAACAATTAACAGTATGACCTGAAGCATTACCTCGTGTTGAGCTGGATTTTAATCTGGTTATACGCCTCGGATTTCAGATTCCCGAGTAGGTTTCTGAAGTACTTGCATTAATTTGCGAGAGCATTAAGCCCGCTGCCAAAGGGAGCTCTTAATTAGAAACCTCTTCCTCATTTCGGTATATTTGGTGTATTCATCCCTGATGTGAAGTCCCTCTGCCTCACCGGCTGCCTAACGACTTTGTGCTTTGGCTGCCAAGTCTTTTCTATCGTTTGCTTTTAGTATTGAAGAATCCGAATTCTAGTATAGTTCGGAAAATACTGTTAATATTGGGTGGATTAGAAAAATCGATCACGAAAAGTTTTGTCAATATTACTCGTCGATGAAACAAAAAAATAAATAGTGGATATAATTATTTGACCTTTGAGAATTACTGAAAGGAATTAGTCCAGGTGGCGGTCAGTGAATGAAACAATTGAGTAGTTTCAAACATGCCAACGTTTCGGCCCCCATTGTGGGTCTTCATCAGGGCGTATTGTAGGTGAATGGAAACTCAGTTTTGTTGGAACTACTCAATTGTTTCATTCAGTGACCGCCATCCGGACTAATTCCTTTTAGTAAAAAAATAAATAAAGAATTCTGCATAAGTTCATATTCACAATATTAGTACTTTTTTTTTTTAATAAAGTAAATAAACACTTAATTTTTCCTTTAAGGTCATTACTACATAACACATACGGATCTAATGAAGAATCTCGGAATATCCAAAACCAGGGTGATATGAAACTTTTTAAAAAAATGTTGCTCAATACTAAAAATTCTTAATTTAAATTTAGCGATGTAAGTGATGAAACCAAACCAAACCAAATATCTAGAAAAACTCATTCCTCCCAAAAAGACTTTCTCCGAATCGTCAGCACCAAACATGAAGCAAAATTCAAGTGATACAGATGAGATTCTTCAGCATAATATATAAGAAACATGATAAGAAATGATATAATAAGAAAAACCTGTATATAAGACAAGCAGAAACCGTGAAGAAAATCATCGGAGTAGTTCATCATGTATAGCAAACAGCAGAGAATCGTGTAGCCAAAATCGCTCTGGAAATTAAAGTTGATAGAAGAAGACTTTAGCCTTTGAAAAAAAGAGAAATGGGTTAGAGTAAGAGACAGCCGTTGGCACAGGCTATACAAGAAAGAACTTCACACTTTTGAATAGTTGGAAGAAACGATTTTCAAGAATAAGATTGATTAATAAAAAATATCAGTATGAAAATTATTTTAATTGTGTATTTTACACCTACATAACAAAATATATACATAGTTCGTATTTAATAAAATTATGAAAACTCCAATGCCTTACATATCTATTTCATGGATGAACCCCATGAAAGCTCTTCTCATAATTTTCTTTCGGATTACTCCAATAAAATCATTTATAACATTTTTAAATCGTTTCAAAAATGTAATTTTGTTATCCTAATTTAACCTGGAAAGGCGAAATTCAGAACTCCTACTGTAGCATTGTCCAATTGGCCACAGTTTCAATCAGCTTGTGTTTCACTGCAAACTTAGAAACTAAAAAGATATAGAAATCATATATTTTCCCTATAAAATGATATTTCCGGATACAGAACAAGAATCGTATCAAATTGTCCTGTTTTTTTTTTTGTTTTTTTTTCCTATAATTAATTTGATTAGAAGATATCGCATGAAAAACGCTAGTATGAAGTTTGCCCTGAAGAGGAAAAAATAGGACATCGGACACAGTATTGGGTTATGTAACTGTAATTAAAAAAAAAAAAAGTTTTGACGATTTGACGTGACCTCTATCCCAGAACAATTTAAATATACATTCCTATATTTGAAGAGCGTGTGGAAGATAGACATGCTCATCAATATACAGAAACATATATATAGAATCGTCTTTTCCATTCCTGGAAGTTGGTGGAAGTGTAATTCGAAATACTTCTATTAATGGGAAACGCTTGAATTATCACTATTGGGGTTTTGGCCTGGGTTAAATTTGACGAATCTTGGAATTAGTTACACAAAAGTTCCTAAGGCTCTTTTCAGAGTAACCGCTAAAGGAGAAAGGGGAGATTCGAGGGGTGGAATATCATCTACAGTTATTTGGAAAACAAAAAGTTAAGAGATTTAAAAACCTAATTGAAACAGCGAAAGTTTTGGATATCATTCCATTCAGAGTAACTAAAGTGTATAACCAGTTACAATATTGTTTTCAATTAATTAATTCTGATTTTTTTTTTGGAACAAAAAAGTAAATTAATGTTCGGGAATGGGCTAAAAATTGTTTGCATATTGATTTTCCTCCTCCAAGGTCTATGGTGCAATTCATCAAGCTATAAAATTAATGAAGGTTTTGTTACAATGCAAACAAAGGCTAATTGATTTCAACAAATTGACACTTGCCAGCTTTAATTATAGTAGTATGTAGGCAATAGTCTAGTCAAGGATATGTATTGTAAGTAAAACAAAGATTTACAATTTTTATAATTATTTATTAATTCATCTTCATTTCTCTCACTTTAAATAAAATAAAAAATACTCAAAATCAAAACTATGTTTTTCATTCTTTTTTTTTTCTTTTTTAATGGATGTTGAAAAAGGTGTTTATTTTTAGGCTAATATGGAAATATCATTAACTTGAATTAGTAATATAGAATCTGGATACATTTATTAATATTTCTACGATCTTTTATATATTGAAGATACTGAGGGCTCTAAATTCATTATTGAATAATTAATGTATTAATCAAATACATTTTAATAAGCCTTGTCGGGAAAAAGTTCAAAAGGCGTTTACCTACCTCCCTTACCATTCCCCTCCCCCGCGATACCCCGGGAAACTTCCCAGACCCCAGCTATTAGCCGAATTAAGCGGGTGGGGCCGCCGACTTCGGGCACTTCCCTTATTAGCCCCTCATCTCTTCGTCATGACCATGAGATCGGAAATTAAAAAAAAAATGGTATTTTTGAAAAGAAGAGGGGGTAGAGGTGATGAGAGTGATATTGGAGAATCAGGAGGTTAGTTGTGTTCCATCCTCAATAAGAGGTCAGTCGTATTCCAGAGACAGAAGAATGGAAGATCTTCCACGGAGACCGTCAAAGATCCTAGAGAAGTCATTTGCGGGAGTATGAAGACTAAGACGAATTCCGCCTTCGTCAGCCGACTAAGTGGTGCGACAGGACGTGTAGGCCCTTGGCCTCGCGATGTAATCTCCTGAGAGATTACGCTCATGTTTCTCGATGTATTTTATAGGGTAGGGTCATCATTCCCTACGCCCAATATTGTGAGTGGCCACCATTTGGCTGACGGGTCTCAGATACCCGGAGGAGAGGCTGTGAGTGAATCCCCACTTAATTAATGCTCGATAAAGTCCCTCTTGAACTGGGATTCGAACTCAAATCCTTTAGTATGAAAGACTACCGCGCTAGACACTCAGCCACGGGCTCCCTTAATTATAAACTAATGGTGATAAATTTATAATGGTTCTTTTTTTAATAATAATTGTTTTGACTAGAAACTGTTGGTCATTCAAACATTCCTTTCATGCCACCTAATACCCATTGAGATTTGTAAACACGAAACCTAGGGAAAAAAACTCCAATGGTTCTAAAAATTATAGTATATAAATCCATTAAATATATTAATTAGTACTGTTTTGAAGGTACCGATGCCTTAGGAAAATAGCCGGTCAAAATCAAAGCACTATGCAGTCAGGCTTTAGTAGGCAATTGATGTGAATTGTAATGTCTCTCTTATTCACTAACATTAACTTATCAATTTTCAACGTCATGATATAAGAATCGATGGAACATTGACTTAATTGGAGATACTTAAAACAGAGCTTTATTGTTTGAATATTTTCTAACAATAACCTATAAATAATTTAAGAAAGAGATGCTTCGGGACAAAAAAACAAAACAGTCTCATTGACTTCACCCTATTTGTGATTGATTCGAAGAATATCGGAATGCCCCATGAGATGAATATGTATGTGTGACATAGTGTTGATAAGTGCATAAATATAAAGCTGTAAATATGTTAAGCTCTGCAATTGAAGAATATTTGCTATTTTATGATAAGTTTTAGAATACGTGTATAGCTAACTAAAATAGAGCTATGTAGCGGGTCGTAAAATTGGCAATTAATAAATTAAGTTATCGCTGAATTATATTTGTTTATTGTTTATTTATTTAACGTCACTTTATGCTTCTATGGCTAATCGGACGATGATACAGTGGGAGTCCTAAATTTTGCCTATCCAGGTTTTATTAGAATAGAGATCTTTAACGAGTACCTGACATCGCACAGGCTCGGGACCACCTTTTAACGTCCCCTCCGAAGGGCGGCATAACTGAGGATTGTTTACTCCCATTAAAAAATCCTAGGACCACCTGCGGTTTTGAACCCGTGACCTTTGGCATAGGAGGCTGTTATGCTAGCCACCCAGTAACAAGTGATCCCATTGCTGAATTATATATTTTTAATGAAACTAAGATATGCACCACATTTTAATAAATCAATTTTAGGAATAAAAAAAAACAAAAATTATTTGGTCTACACTTACATATAACAAACTAATCTGAAAATGGCATTAATTTCACTTATTTCCCTAAAGCATATTTGAAAAATAAACCAAAATTTAGAACTCAGATTGAAAAAGCTAAGAAAGAGAAAATTACAAGCAAAACATGAGGAAAAGAGAGCTCTTTTTTTTTCTGAAAAGTAACTCTATGCTAAATATGGTTAAGATGTTGGCTAGGGCTATGGTCATCGAAAACATCACACCAATAAGTGAAACTTATTATATTTTTTTCTACGTTTCGCCCTACATTTTAGGCCTTGTTTGTTTCTTTGTTAATTTAACGTCACTTTATACTGCAGTGGCTAATCGGACGATGCAACAGTGGGAGTCCTAAATTTTGCCTATTCAGGTTTAATTAGGATAGGGATCTCACAGGCTCGGGATCACCTTTTAACGTTCCCTCCGATGGACGGCATAACTTTACTCCCATCAAAAAATCCAGGGCCACCTGCGGGTTTGAACCCGGAGCCTTGGGCATAGGGGGATGTTATGCTAACCACCATGCTACACGTAACCCCCATATTTTAGGCTTTCATCAGCGCTGGCTCAGTGAGGCTTAGAATTTAGGCAGACACGTCAGTATACAATTATAATAAGTTTCTCTCATTTGTTTTTTTTTACATCACCCCAACCTAATCTCCGTCATATATACACTTCGGTCAAAAATTCCTCCAACATTAACTATTTGTTAGTTGAACATGGTATAGATGATAAAACGTTGTACAAATATTGCTTCTACAGTGACGATATATATATTTTGTGAATTAGATAGAAATATTTCATTAGATTCATCTTCGGAGTCCCAACGCGCTTCAGTGTCTTCAACAGGTTTGCCAAGCATCCTATTTCGCACCTTTAAAACCAAAATAATCTTACAGACTTAACCTACTTATCCTTTGCTCCCCTGTTCATTCGTTTAAACACAAGATCCCATCCCACTAATCTATATTTTCCTTCTCACAGAACATCTTTCTGCATAAATCCTTTTACTTTGCGTGCCATTTCGTTCTGGAATTCCACACCTATCTCTGTACGCTAAGTATCATCTTTAACTTCATTTAAAAATAAATTATTCCTTTATCTCCTCAGCCATCAATTTCCGAATAAATGTAAAAAAAAAGTTAAAATAATGTTAATGATCTTATTAAATAATAAATAATATTCCATTCTAAAATGACCAATACAAATATGTAAATATACATTTTTTTTATTTTATTATTTTAGTGAGCAGTATAATAATAGTATATCTGTGTAGACACATGTTGAGAATTTTTATTAACATGTCGTATATACCACTTTATAACTAATGTTAGTCATATCAGTATAAGCTTATTATGTTTTTTAGGGTGCAAGACACAAAACTCTGTTTTGTACACTATTATTCTTAGTGGACTGAAAGGCCCTAAAATAAAGTTTACTTTTCTTTCTTTCTTTCTAGATCAGAACTCACCTAATCCCTAATCCATAACATGGTCTTAAAATAAAGATTTATTGTTCTAGCTTATCTTTCTGTGAAATCTATATTATTACTTATGATATCTATATAGAAGTGCGAGAGATTGGGGAGATTTATTTTTTTATTCTTGTCTCTTAGAGAACCAGATCGAGGAGCCAAGGATCTCGTTTGGTAAGCCTGTCTACACGGTGGGTGATTGGGTGCGTGCCAACTGCACCTCAGGCAGGGCCACACCGACACCTCACGTCACCTGGCTGGTCAACGGCAAGCAGGTCCTTAATTAGTCCATGCCTTCTTGATTATATAAACTCTTATTATTATACTTTAAAGGTATATTTACTTTTAGAACTAAGTTTACAATAAAAAATATTTTAATAACAATTAGTAATGATTTTGCTTGACAGATCTGGTACACTATTTTAGGTACTGTTGTGACTTTTATGAAACTATTGAATAAATAAACTATATTGCTTAAACAACATATATTCTTTAACACTATGTAAGCGCATATAATAATTGTTTTGATATAATTATGTAACCTATCAGGGAAGGTACAGCGACAGTGTTACCCCTGTTGTCAGTGTTCCTAGTGTTGACAATGATTAAACACTATCCCACACTTATTTTGAAAATACATAAATAATACTTATTTAAAGAACAATCATTGAAACATTTTTTTTTTCGTTATTGAATCGGAGCATTGGAAAGTGAACTGAATAACACTACCTTAATACCAAATAAAATCAATTAAATGTCCTGGAGTTTTACTTGTTTTTGCGGGGCTTCGCTGGAAATCTTGATAATCAGATTGAACTGTTGTCGCAGACTCAGGAGGATCAGGTCCAAGGTCTGGATTAGGGTTGTCAGTGTTGTCCATGATTATAACAGGTACCAACATATTATACATTATATTGTTGAGAGGTGAAGCATAACTTGGATTGGTGCTCGAATACCGTTGTAAACACAAATGTAGATGAAGTAACAGTTTTGTAATATAATATAATTTCTGAAGATAAGCAGACGCCGGCTTTTACAAATGTTGTCATATAACTCATTTGGAAATTAAATAATCCCAGAAACGCAGCAATAGAACACGTAGTAAGAGGCCATCCAAAAAGTCTCTTCGTAAATTTGCGGCCTCAGTAGTAGAAACTAGCCCAAGAGGGACTTGGTTTAAGAGTTCACCGCCGAAACTGAGGAGGGTGGACAGAATAAAGAAAGATATGGTCAAACACTGCATGATAAACTACAAGACCGTTTTCCAAGAGCTGAAGAATGATCTTGGAGATAGTTTTTAAGTGAAGATATTTATTTTTTCCTTGATTGGATCTTACATTTATTTATATAGGGCGAATAAAGTGGTAGTTTTGTCGGGGGAGAAAGTAGGAAAGGAATGTGTTTAACGTCCTTACTCACCCTAACTAAGCCAAAGAGGATGTGTTATAACTAAATAACATCAGTTTATACGAGCTTTATAATTACAGATACCCAAGATTACTTGCAATACTATTTATTTAATACATGCAGTTGTGTTTTACAGCCACTTTTTTAATATTTCTTTGGGTTCATTTCGGGGGCGGGGAGGGAGAGAATCAATCCCTTTGGAACTACCACAGTCTTCTCGATGAGAAAGAAACCAGTAAGAACGGTCACTCTGGCAGAGTATGGCAAATCCAATCTTCCAGAGTGGATTTGGCACTAAATGGCTGTTCAAGACAGACCTAGATACCAGGATTCCTCGCGTAAACCAAGAATAAAAACAAATTTATTTTCTAGATTCCATAATTGCAAAGAATATTAGTGATATACAGCATCTACTAGAAGTCTACAGTTTAATACGAAATGTATTAATTTTCATTATCCATCATGTTGATTATGTAATGACAGAAAAATTGTTTCAAATTAATTTAACGATAAATAAAAATAAGTAAAGACACAAAATAAATAGTGAATATACATAAAATAATAATTTTTAAAAAACGTTCTTTAAATTGTCCTATGAACTTTGAATAAATACAACTTCACGATGGTGTCCTTTCTTAAGTTTCTAAAATCCATTATTATT
>JAJSOM010000174.1:0-32418 GCA_023052935.1 Piezodorus guildinii
ATCGTAATTTATATATATATATATATAATATATATATATATATATATATATATATATATATAATATATATATATATATATAAGCTTTCTCAGCTTTTTGTCTACTCTAGTAGATAATAACAAGCTGACAACGCTGGATTCAGCCTAAAGTATATATATTATTTTGTATGCAATAGACAAAGGATCCTTGAAAATGGCAAAAGGCTGAAACGTTGGAGAGAAAAAATTAATGAAAAGATTGTTGAGTGAAAAATATGGATCACTTGTTTTAATTTAAAAGAACATAAAAATAAATTTATTCAGTCAAATTCACTAAAAGTGTCGTTTTTGATGATACATTTCAATTCGTATCCTTATTTCAGGAACAGATAACAGTTGATAATCCTTTCAACGAGGATGGTGGACTTTAACATATAATAAAAAATAAAAAAACATTAAAACAGTCTTTAAAATCGGGCATATCCTTTTAAATATCGTAGTAAAATTAGTCCTTTTTGTGTGTAACTCACACTCCCTCCCTTATATAGACAGTTAACTTAAACCTATTTAGGACCGATTATTGCATTGGGAACAGAGTTGCGATATAAAAAAATGCCCTTTTTGGCGTGGTAATAATGGTTACCTGTGAAATATTTCGATTTATATCCTTTCAAAAGGAGAATCGAGTCAAACATAGTGGTTCTCTTGCATTTTGATTCGTACCATAGTTATAAGAAAAGACAATTGTTAAGAATCCTTTTAACGAGAATGGCGACTTTAACTTATAATGAAAAAATTAAAACAGTCCAGAAAATGTGACTATCGGGCATATCCTTTTAAATAGTAAAATTAGTCCTTTTCGTGCGTAAACCACCCTCCCTCCCTTAAATATAGACGGACTTATGCTATTTCGGACCAACTTTTGCTTCGAGAAGAGAATGTCCATATCAAAAAGTGTCCTTTTTAGTGTGTTAATCCTAGTTACCAGTGCATTATTTCAATTAGTATCCCTTTAAAAGGAGAATCGAGTAGAATATGGTGGTTCACTTCCATTTAAATCGTATCCTTGTTACAATTACATCTCAATTCAGGCGTTGATTTCCAAAAGAAAAAGTACTAAAGGACATTTATTACAAAATTGATTTTCATACACATTTGTATTCTCATCAATTAGGTTTATCTAAATCTCCTATTTGATTTTATCTAATGAACACCCAAGCCCTTTATAAACGCAATTTAGAAATATAGTTATTTTCTAATGGAAATAATTACACATTTAATTTCATTCCAAATTATACCAAAACATCTCATTTCATATTTTTAATATGATGTTATTAATATACTGAAAAAACAATTCTAGATTTTAATGCGAAAAGAAACAAATGAGCTAATTTAATAATATAATAATTAGTGATTTTCGAGCGTCCTGTAAAATTTCCTAGAATGGATATAGTACCTTTTGGAAATCAACGTCTCAATTGTTAAAAATCCTTTCAACGAGAATGGCGTCTTTAAATTAAAATTTATTTATTTATTGCTATTTATTTAAAATAGTAAAATTAGTCTTTTTCGTGCGTATTAAAAATTAGTTATCATATTTATTTAAATTTACAACTGTATTATTACATACAACGAGTAAATTCAGGGAACATTAACAAATTATATTATACACTTGAAGAGAAACTATCCATTGGAAACACTTAGAATAATATACTAAACGGACAGGTCTCGGGGCCATCCTCTTTTCAGGGGCCTCAGAGGATTATTAGGAATTTAATATGATGATAGAAGAGAAACTAGTGGGTTACATTTTGGTACCTCGTTCGGGCCAAATCAGCATGTCAACTATAAGTTCCTAGATAAGGTTATAGATGAGTTTATTTGTGACAAAGTAAGAAGCATTGATAATGTTACAAGAGGAATTCGATGCTTTAGTAGAGCTCCAAAGATCTATTCCTTAAGTCCAAATTGGTCTTATGTTAATTATGTAGACTTATAGTTAAAAGGAAGGTTTGACCGTTTGTCTAGTAAGTGTGCCAAAAACTGCGATCACTCAATATTAAATTATTCTTTTAGATTAGATAATTATTATTGTTATTTTTTTAAGGGTTCGAATCTCAGCTGTAGCAGAATAATTATGCATTCAGTTATTTCAGCCGCGGAGCTACCCTGGGGTAGAAAGGCCCTCCTGAAGCTACCCAGCCTATATAAACTGGATACCCCAAATTTCTCGTAAACACCACGCTGTTAATCACCCTATTACTCAGCCGTTTTCCTAGAAACAGTACGAATCTCAATAAGTGTACTGAACCTAAGACCACCAAGAGTATTTTTTTTTTTTTTTTACTTTTAACAAACAAAATGTGTGATCTAAACCCCTGATTTTTGATGTTGAAAAAATCACAAATTATTATAATGTTATTATTTAAACATCGTGGACCAAACCTAGTATGGAGGTTTGTTAACTCATTAGCGTAGAGCAAAGGAACCTCCCAGCAGACCGTCTTCAGCGACCGACTCCCTGCTGAGCCATTCGTAACATTAGCTTCCTCTAGGTAATATATCATTCGATAACTGATTTAGTTGTTAGATCGGGTTTCCAACTCTAGGCTGATAAAGGCCTACGCTCACTCCCAATGAGCTAGGAGAATCTCATTTGCGATATTTTCCAAACTTTTTGTTTATATTTCATACTTTTAGTCCTTGTAATTACAACTGTTTAACCGTCCAGTTTGGAACAGTATTACATTTCCTACTAACAAGGTCCTAAACCAGATAATTTGATTTACGTTAACCTTCCCGCAAATCGGATTAGGGTTTAGGAAATACATCCTGCTCGTACAATGAGGAACAGTAGTGACTAAAGGTGACATCACTTCCTGTATAGGTGCTAATCAAGATAAAGCCTCCATTGTCCACAGCACTGCACCCAGGAGTGTTCATGTCCATTACCCAAAGCAATCGCCCTCTTCCAAAACTCTTAGGTTCAATTTTTTATTTATTGAGATATATTAAAATTTGTTTCAAAATGAACAGTACTAATAGCGATATGAGACTACATTCTTTCAGTATTTACAACAAACAATGATAAAGTCTGATTAAATAAAAATATATAAAAAAAATCATATATATAGAGAAGAAAAACCAATAAAAAAAAATACCCATAATTAAAATAAGTACAAAGACACACAATCATAGATATAGACTATATTTACAATCTGCTAAAGAAACTCCGAACTAGGCTTATCCTTCAAAAATAATAATAACGTTGGCTACATTCATACGTATTATACAATATTTACATGCTGCTCCCGACAACTGCGAATGAAACCCGACCCCCACTAGTGAATGTCGAGGCATAATTCTAGGAGATCCCAGCGCCTCTCTCTCAGCCGCGTCACTGGTATGAGCCAGTAGTAGAGGCTCAGTTATGACGCAATAGCCACAAACATACAGTACTTTAGTTGAGTTCTTTTTTTTTAGTCTTGTATGTGGGTTCCACGTTAGTCTTTTATCTCGTAAAAATCCAAGATAAGTCGTACGATCCAGCAATATTTAAATAAAAGTTCCCTCAATTCTAATCATTGTATTTTATGCCTTTTCCTGTTTACTTATCTGTTTAAAGATTGTTATGTCAAAAAGTTTATACAAAATTTCCAGATTCCCTGGATCGGTTAACAAAAACCTGTAAAATGAATCTTGACAATTAAATAAATTTGAAATAAAAATAAAACTATATAATTAATAATAAATACGGATGCTACACTAGCGCTTATGTAGAACTGTTCGCAAAGGCAGTCATATGCAAGCCATGTATTTTATCTATACGTTTGATCTGTCGAGTATTTTTAAAGGATTTAACTTAGATATAGGTAGTAGTATTAATATTATATATGGATAAATAATACAAACCAGATATATGGATCTATATTTTTAAAAATTTTAATGTTCTCCTATCTTTTTATACAATATTC
Source organism: Piezodorus guildinii (assembly GCA_023052935.1). Lineage (NCBI taxonomy): Eukaryota > Metazoa > Arthropoda > Insecta > Hemiptera > Pentatomidae > Piezodorus > Piezodorus guildinii. Next base: position 3,953 of record JAJSOM010000174.1, read on the forward strand.
CTTTCTGTTGATGAAAGGACTTTCTTTATTTATTTTTACCTGCTCCAAAGTGGCGCGTCATTCATCACTCATATAAAAAATTACTTCATCCACGATTGCGGTGGGTAAATCTTTCTTTTATACTTTTACTTACCTATATTTTTTTATAGAATAGAATATATAGAATATATTTTTATTTGTCTTTAGGGTATTCCCCTTACAAATAGAGCCTGGCTAGGCTATTCACAATACATTTTTTAAGTATACATATATATAGATATATACAGACATACATACGCTTTTGAAATAATAATACATCTGTTTAAAATAATTTAAAAAAAAAATTAAATAAATAAAAAAATAATCATAAAATAAGTAAAAAATTAAAAATACATATTGATAAGGATAAATTAAGTTCTTTATTTATTTCACTCATCTTATTTATTTTTTTCTTCAATGCACCACTGTATAAACAAAAAGCAAATATATATGATTTTAAAATAATAATGCATCTGTTTGAAAAGATAAAATAAATAAATACGATAAAGATAAAGATAAATTAATTTCTTTTTTTTTTTTTTTCTGTTTTTTCCTCAATACAATAGAGATAAAGTAAATAAAGAAAAAAAAATACAATATTTTTTAAAATAATAATACATCTGTTAAAAAATAAATAAATAAACAAAAAATAAAGAAAATAAAATAAAAGATAAATTAGTATATTGATATAGATAAATTAACAGTTCTTTTTTTGTTCCAATATAGTAGAGTTAAAATAAAAAAAAATAAATAAATAAAAATAAATAAATAAATTAATAAAATAAAAAAAAATGTTTTCAAAATAATAATACATCTGTTTTAAAAAATAAAACTAAAATAAAATAAAATAAGCAAAAAAAAAAGAAAAGAAAAAAAAATATATCTTTTTAGATATCTTTTAAGACTTTTTAGACTGAAATTTGACATAATATTGATAAAGTTCGGTTAGACTGGTTACATCAGTTACGATTTATATTAAGTTAATATTTCCTTTGAGTATGATAGAATTGTTTATGCGTTTATCATCGATTTATATACATCAAAACAGTCATTGGGGATATACTATTGTGGACATATTATTGTTTTTGTTTACTACGTTATTTAGATTTCGTATGTAAGCATATATCTTTTTTTGTTCTCTTTTTATTCGTTGATAATGAATTATCTCATTTTTAGGCAGTTAATTATATAATAATATATTTGGTTTAATTTAGTTTGGTCTTCTATTATAAATATTGTCGGGAATTGATTTTCTGGAATATTGTTTACGTATGGTATGTGGTAGTTTCTGATGGAGGAGTAGATTGGACATACTGCGATTAAATGGTAAAGGGTTTCATAGGTATTCATATTACATATGGTACAGATTTCTGTGGGTTTGATATTATAGAAATGGTTTTTATGAGAGAATTTAATATGATATTTACCAGATAGGCGGGCCTGTGTTATTATTTTTATTCTGTTAAATGGAATATTGTCTATTGTTATATAATGTGGATGCTGTAGAGTTGGTTGATAAATGAAATTATAGTGAGGGCTGTACTGACTTGTTTTCAAGGATTCAAGGTCATTGTTGAATAGCAGTTCTTTAAATAGAGCAAGAATTTTCGGAATATTGGATTGGAAGATATATGGGTTATTTTCAAATAGTATATACGAACTTTTAACTTTTTCTAAGATATTGTATATTTGACTGAACCAGTTGTATTTTGTTGACGATCTAATTTGATGTTTATGTTTGAGGGTCTTATAGCATGTTTTAGTAATTCTATCGTCTGGCATGCTGATTATTTTTTTAATGCAATTTAATATTCGTTTTAATACATGTATGGTAGAATGTTCAAGACCAAACTCTAGTCTTATAAGCCAGAAAGGTACATTTTTATTTAAGTTGAAGAGTTTTTTAAAAAATTGTAAATGTGCTTTTTCAATATCGTCGAGGTATCTAAGGCCCCATATTTCAGTGCTATATAAAAGAGTGCTATCAATAATGGCTTTATTTAATAATAGTCTACTTCCCCAAGATTGCAGTTTTGATTTTCTACATATATCTAATACGGTTCCTACAGCACAGGCTGTTTTCGATTGTGAGTGTTTGCATGCTTGATAGAAAACACCGGAAGAGGAAAAATGCACTCCTAAGTAGTTATAATAGGCAACTGTTTCTATAGGTTCCCCGTTATAATAAAACGTTTTTAATTTTTTTTGTCTACCTTTATGAAAATAAATGATTTTAGTTTTGTTAAGATTTACATCTAAATGGTTTTTTTGAGCGTATGAAGCGAGGATTCCTAATTTTTTATTAGTATCTATATAAGAAGAAGAGAAAATGACCTTATCATCTGCGTAGCAGGAGCTCAGTACTTCACAGTTCGAATTTAATTGAATTCCTGTCGCGCCTTTTTCTTTGAAATATTTTTCCATATCGGATATAAACAAACAGAAGAGATATGCTGAAAGAACTTCACCTTGCAATACTCCTTTCGTGACATCGATTTCATCAGATAATAGCTCATCTATTTTAATTCTTAGTGTGGCCCGATCATAAAGATTTTTTATAATTTTAATAATTTTTCCGCTTAGCCCTAGTAATTGTAGTTTGTGCCATAAAAGTCTGTGATCCACACTGTCAAATGCCTTTCTATAGTCAACGAAAATAGCGAATAATTCACTTTTGGTATATTCTAATTTTAAATCAATGAGGCAATTCATTAGAAAAAGGTTATCAAAACATGACCTTCCTTTTCGGAATCCGTTTTGTGATTCTGGTAAAATATTTTTCTCGGTTTCCCATACCGTCAACCGATCTAAAAGAATTTGGGTGAAAATCTTAAGGATACAATTCATTAAGGAGATAGGTCGGTAGTTCTCTGGTTGGTTTTTGTCCCCTTTTTTATAAGTCATTATAACATTTGATTTTGTCCAATTGTCAGGTAATTTTTCAGTTGTCAAAACTTTATTAAACAGCGATACTAGATATAATTGCCAGTTTTGAGGAAGATTTTTGAAGAACTCATTTGTTATGTTGTCTGGACCAGGGGCTTTATTAGATTTTAATTTATTTAAAGATGTAAATAGCTCTTCAAGTGTGAATTCCCGATCTAATACTGGATCTGTTATTGTTAATATTGTGTCATGAATTACACATCTTTGGCCGTAGAAAGTTTTAAAATATTCATTCCATTTTTTAGGAGGTATCGGGTTCGAATTAAATTTTTTACATCTAAACTGGTGAATAGTGCTCCAAAAACTTTTGGTTTCTTTATGATTTGCTAATAAATTAATTAGTTTAAAATTATAATCTGCTTTTTTGCGTTTTAACAAGTTTCTGTAAGTATTTTTTGCTCTTATGTATTCAGTTCTTTTATTGTTATCATAACCGCTTTTTTTCAATTTTTTAAATTTTATCTTAATGTCATATTTAGCACTTTTACATTCTTCGTCATACCATGAATTATATTTTTCCGTTTGTTTATATTTACTGGGGACTATACTATAAGAGAGTTGGAGATAGTTAGCGGTATCATAAATTGCTGTGATCATGTTTTCGTACATTGAATCAGGGTTATCAAGGTGATTACCGCCGACTCGAGGTGAATGAGCCATTGATTTCTTAAATGATAATGCTTTTTCAGGTTGCCAGTTGATAATTTTGATACGAGGTATAGGTATGCGTATTTTTTTATATCGTCAACAATTTATTCCAATGCTTTAGTAAAATTATTTATTTAAATGCCATGATTTTTTTTTTTTTTTTTAATTCTCAATAATAAAGAACTTACTATTTAGAAAAATAAAATAATGGTTTTAGAATTTCATGTACACCTACTCTAACTTGAAATAAGGTAACGATTTCTTTATTTCTACCTATGAAAATTCCATTTACGTTTTCGTTAAATAATATTTAAAAAACCTTAAAAAGGCAACATAGACTTTCATTTGCCTCGGTTGTTAAAATCAATTTAAGAGCTATTAAATAGAGTAAAAGTTAAAAAATGTTTAAAGAATCATTCTCAGTTTCATTTAAAACATATATTTTAGATTAAATAATATAACATTATAAAATCGTTATGTAGAATTAGCACGAAGGTTCGTATTCATTACTTGACATTGGCTTCCAAAACTTTGTATATGAGATAATTTTTTTTCTCAAATCTTTAGCTTTCCAAATATTTATTATTTATACATATTACAGTTATTACGTTCGGAAAATAAAATTAACTAACAAATGTTCCTCTTTTCTCCATTAATTGGTTATCAAGTTCGTTCAACTTGTATATTTTGTCGTTTTTATTAATGCTAATAACATTATATGGTTATTTTTTTAGAATTTATAAAATTTAAGGTATTTAAAGGAAGAAAAAAACAAACAAAAAAAGCCTACTTTCAGACTATTACAACCACACTGAAACCTAAGTGATATTAAAGCCTATTGAATTTTATATTGTTATAATCCCTTCGTCGTAAGCCTATGACATCCTGCCCTACTGTATCCTTTAATAATATTCAGCTTGTTCCAGTTGAACAGATCCACTACCTAACATGGAATCCCCACACTGAATGAAACGACAAGAAACTGCTCGCCGCTTTCGGTTACTTCAACACTTACTTGACAGACGCTCTAACCTCCCACTTAACTACAAAAGACTCATCTACATGACCATCATAAGACCTATTTGGACATACGGGGTTGAGCTTTGGGGCTCCACAAAACCATCAAATTCCTCCCGTATTCAATCCTTACAATCCAAAATCCTTCGAAAAATCCTCAACCCTCCTTACTTTGTCACGAATAAGCTCATCCATAAAGACCTTAATATTCCTTATGTAGCTGCTTTGGCCCGAACTAGGTATCAATCCTTCCATGACAAACTCCAATCCCACTCTACTTCCTCTTTCATTCCTGGCAATCCTCCGAGACGTCTGAAAAGAAGATGGCCTCGAGACCATCTTGTTTCGGTTGACTACTAGAGTGCTGCCAATGGGCAGTTTCTCTTCATGTATTTTATCATTACCAGCATATTTACTAGTTGTATTACAAAATACAATTGTAAATTTCAATAAAAATATATTTAAAAAAAAAATATATATATCGTTATAGTTTTATAGGGTTGAATTAAAATCGTTAGGTCGTTCTTGAGAAAATCCTACGCAGGTGCGTTATGTATGGTATAAAGTAGCTCTTCTGGTTTGCGGATTTTGATGAATGTTACTGTAACACCTCAAGAATACACTTTTCTAAAATATAAAACTTCAGTTTTATAAAACTTATCGTTTTCCACCTTGACTTACCACACTCACCGAGGTACACAGATAACGTTTTTGCAGGGCTTGTTCTTTAGATTTAAGCAACCCTAATATGTGGTGGGTTAGTTTCATTCGTCATTACGTTTCTAACTTATGAAGATAGCTTTCCAGTGGCATATTATGCAATACTGCTTTAATTTAAACCTGTTAAACTATTTATTATTTTCCTTCCTTTATGTAGCCATCAAATTCTCTTTTAGTCTATATCCCCTCCATTTTTATTGTAAATAACAGTGTAAGCCTAAGTATCTTAAATAGAATAAATTTGGCGTTTATGCTTCATGTTACTAGTCCAACGAAGGGATCACCTGAACAGGGTGTCTAGCATAACAGCCTCCTATGCCAAAGGTCACGAGTTCAAACCCACAGGTGGTCCTAGGATTTTTAATAGGAGTAAAAATGTTTATTTCATTTTTGAACAATAAAACGTGATTTGTATTCAGATTTTTACTAATAAGTTCATTTTTTTTAACAGAATTTGTTGAGAATTACGAAAAAAACTTTTTTACGTTGTTGGATAGAGAAATAAATTGCTTAATTAAAAGAGATTTTCCACTAGATAATTTCTCTAGGAGTGTTTTCGACTCCGGGAACTCCAATTTAAATGATTTTATTTACACCAAGTTTAGGAAAAACTTTTTTATATATACATAATAGATCATTTTTTTCTCGCTCATTTTTTATTCCCATTTTGATACAAAAAATAAAATAAATAATTTAAAATGGGCGATTTTTGCCTACAAAAGGTTTTATCAAAATCGGTGAGGCCCATTTGGGATCCTCTCCTTGTCAGTATAGATTATTATCGTTGGAATATTCATTAAATTCGTGACTTTTAAATGGTCCTAGGATTTTTTATTGGGAGAGAAAAATCATTAGTTATTCCGTCCTTTGGATGGGATGTAAAAAGGTGGTCCTGAGCCTGCGCGATGTTAGGTACTCGTTAAAGATCCTTATCCTGATTAAACCTGGATAGGCAGAATTTAGGACTCCCACTGTAGCATCGTCCGATAAGCCACAGTAGCATAAAGTGACCTTAAATGAACAAACAAACAACTAATTCAACGAGAAATATACCTAACTAATTAAGATGCCATTTAATTATCTATTGATATAACGAATTTGATTAAATTGTAGATTGTAGATTTTTTCAAGAAAATTGTAAAAATCTGTAAAACCGATAAAATGAAGCGGCACTTTGGGTAAGCCGATTTCGTCGGCAAAGTTGCTGTTCCTTCCACTCTGCGGCTTAAACCCATCTTAAATATTTAATTTCAGTTTCGAAAAAGGTTTCATTTTTCAGCTAGACTCAATACCACACGCATCCAGGCAAGCTTACATTCTGCGATACTTGCTTATTCAGTCTCAATTTATTTTTCGCAATTTCAATACGTATTTTCTCTTAATTAAACGTGATTTGTATTCCTTTTTTTTTAATAATAAATCATTATTTTTTTAACTGAATTCGTTGAGAATTTCGAGAAAAACTTGTTTACGTTGTTAGATAAAGAAGAAATTGCTTACTTGGGAGATAATTTCCACCAGATAATTTATCTAGAAGTGTTTCAGTGTGGCAGAAACGCCAATCTAAATGGTTTTATTTACAGAAAATTTAGAAGAAGAAAAAAAATATATTTTTTTTCTCGCTCATTTTTTTATTTTTACTTACATACAAAAAACAAAATTAAAATGGGCGATTTTTGCCCATAAAATATTTTTTCATCGAAATCGGTGAGGCACATTCGGAATCCTCTCCTTGTCAATAATTATTTTCTGATATAATATTCGTTTAACTCGTGACGGTTAGGTAGTCCTAGGATTAGGAGTAAAAAATCATTATGCCGTCCTTTGGATGGAACGTAAAAAAGTGGTCCCGAGCCTATGCGATGTCAGATACTCGTTGAAGATCCCTATCCTAATTAAATCTGGATGAGAAAACGTTAGGACCCCCACTGTAGAATCGTCCGATTAGCCACAGTAGCATAAAGTGACATTAAATTAACAAACAAACCACTCAGGACTGTTAAGGAATAAAGCCCTTACTAACCTTGTAGAGAGCGTTTATTCTCTAGGCCTGAAGGAACCCTCTAGGAATCCGCAAACTTCCACCCTCCGCAAATCTCTTCCAGTACAAACAAAACTGGAGCGAACTACTGACGCGTTTTTCTTTATAACAGCTTCTGTTTTTTAAAGGATGTAAAACCCTCCTTTCTATCTTTCTACTACTTAGGTTAGTGCTAGCGGCTAATGCATTCGTCATTTCCACCAAGTGCATACTTCAGGACTCAAAAGCCAGAGGTTTCTTTGTGATTCTCTGGGCGAGAATCCTTGAGGATGGTGGTAGTTTCATTTTAATTACATCTGAATCCTACACAGCCATTAGAAATCTTCTCCAATTACGTAAATAATTCCATACTTCTTAAAAATCTTTCAGGTTTTTATTTTCTATATAAAATGCTTTCAGTAATTTACAACTTTGTTAGGGTTGTACAAGGTTTTGAAATGGGATTTAAAATTTAATTGTTAGTCATTTTTTTATTTATAAAAGTAGACTTCTATCCCATCACGTCTTTATATTTATTATTGTAACATTAATTTATTAAAATAAATCGTCGATACTAAGCATTTCGGCCGTTGTCACTGCCCTTTTTTAAATTAGACATTTTAATTGTAATATAGTTCTTGAACTTAACAAAAAACGTTGCTCTATGAGTATAGGGAGCGGAGTGGTCTAGTGGATAGAGCGCTAGTCTACTGTTCTCTGGCCCTGGGTTCGAATCCCTGCTATAGCAGAATATTATTTATTCTGTTAATTCAGTCGGCGGGCGATCCTACGTTATGAAGACCCTTCTGGGGCAGAACAAGCCTCTATAAAGTAGGTACCCAAATTGGTGAAAAAACCTGGCGGCTGAGCGTGATCAAGGCCTAATCACCCCATTGCACGATCGTTGGCCTAGAAACAGTACGAATCTGAATGTACTGAGCCTCATCCATAATGACCTTAATATTCCGTATGTTTCTGATTCGGCCCTAACCAGATACCCCTCCTTCCATGACAAACTCTATTTCCATTGAAAGGTTTATCATTAGTTTCAATCTTTTCTCCCTCTGCAATACCTGATAATCTTCCGAGGCTTCTGAAAAGAAGATGTCCTCGAGACCTTCAAGTTTGGAATATTTTAGAGTGTTAAAAGAGTAGCTTCTTTACACGTCTTGTTCATCTCTTTTTCTTTTGGCCTATTAACTATTTGTTTTGTTGTACAATACAGTTGTAAATATTAATAAATATTTTTTTAGAAATTTAGATGATGTTTCACTTAGAGGGGGATGGTGTTTTAGGGCGATAAATGACGAGATTATTACGCCCGTGTTTCACTTAGAGAGAATAAAACAGATTAATTTCGCCTCTTCTGGCTAATTTTTACTTTCACTTACTATATATAGTAAGGGGAAGTATTGCGATCGTGAAAATTTTCGAATTCCAGTTTTCAACGGAAATACACGTTTTAGGGTCCCCTGAGTCCAAATAACCAAGTCCCGCAAAAAGGTCTGTGTGTGTGTGGTAACTCCCGGGCGGAAACGGTAAGTCCTTATAACTGAAATTTCATATTTAAGACAACTATACGCCCGAGACGTGACAAAACTTTTTTCATCAAAATGAGCTTACCAGAAGAGGCACTTTTTACCATGCATTTTGCACCTTTTTTCGATTTTCTCGAAAACGGTTCCGACGATTTTGATTAAACTCGCTATATCGATGTAAACTTTAATGGGCTTTAATATCATGTAGGTTTTATTTGGATAAAAATGGTCTGACAGGGCTTAAAAGCCGAAATATATAAATTGAATAAATTCGATACCCAACTAAAGGAGAAAACAGAAAAATATTTTTTTAATGCAATTTTTCGTTTTTGAACATAAGAGTAGTAATATACATGTATGATATACCGTTGGAAAGCTAAAGATTTTAGAAAAAATATCATCTCATACACAAGCTTTTAGAAGTTAATAGAGAGTGATGAGAAGAAGATAAAACTAACTGATTATTTTAGATAATAATATAATAGATCTTTTAATAAATCACATGTTTCTATATAAATTCAATTTGATTAATTCCTTAATAGTTTCACGTATTTTTATCTCTAACTGTATTTGAAAATTCTTTCATTGATTTTAAAAATCAAGGTAAGTGAAAGTCGTGTGTTGCCCGCACCAGATTTTTTATATTATTCTTGGTGTTAACACGAAAATCACGAAGATTTGCGGTGAGTAAATCGATTTAGGTTTCGTTTGTTTAAACAATCGCATGATGGGGGGGAGGGAATCATTCGGACCCATTAATTTTCATTAAATGATTGAGAAAGTTTCCAATCTCATGAAAAGTCTTTCTGTTCCATTAGCCTGGCCCTTGGAACATCCCTGGTGAATCATTACACTGAGCGTTTAGTCAACAAATATCAACGGCGCCGTTCACCTCGAGCAATTTCCTGTGTTTGCCATCATCTTATCGTTCGAGATAACTCACTATTTTTATACTATTAGTAGCTATTTCAGATTCTCGCATTTGATTTGAGTTTCCTATTGATAAACATGAGAATTTTTACTCCCACTAGCCCAGATATAGTAAGGGAAAGTATTGTGATGGTGAAATAATAATAAAAATTAGAAGAAAAAAAAGGGCAAAAGAAATTTTTTTTAAATTTAATAAAAGATGAATAATTTGATATGGTGTGATAAAAATAAATAAATAAAAAATATATAAAATAAATAAAAACAAATAAAAAATTAGAGTGGAAAAAATCTGGTGCGGGCAACACACGACTTTCACTTACCTCGATTTTTAAAATCAATGAAAGAATTTTCAAATACAGTTAGAGATAAAAATACTTAAAACTATTAAGGAATTAATCAAATTGAATTTATATTTTTTTCTAAAATCTTTAGCTTTCCAACGGTATATCATGCATGTATATTACTGCTCTTATGTTCAAAAACGAAAAATTCCATTAAAAAATTTCTATTTTCTGTTTTCTCCTTTAGTTGGGTATCGAATTTATTCAATTTATATATATACCTGTTTTTCATCAGCGTTAACAAGATAATATAGTAATTTTTATTGATTCTACAAAATTAAAGGTACTTTAGGGGAAGAAAATTTAAAATATCGCCATTTAAGCCCTGTCAGACCATTTTTATCCAAATAAAACCTACATGATATTAAAGCCAATAAAATTTTACATCGATATAGCGAGTTCAATCAAAATCGTCGGAACCGTTTTTGAGAAAATCGAAAAAAGGTGCCAAATGCATTGTATAAAGTGCCTCTTCTGGTAAGCTCATTTGGATGAAAAAAGTTTTGTCACGTCTCGGGCGTATAGTTGTCTTAAATATGAAATTTCAGTTATAAGGACTTACCGTTTCCGCCCGGGAGTTACCACACACACACAGACCTTTTTGCGGGACTTGGTTATTTGGACTCAGGGGACCCTAAAACGTGTATTTCCGTTGAAAACTGGAATTCGAAAATTTTCACGATCGCAATACTTTCTCTTACTATTTATAGTAAGTGAAAGCAAAAATTAGAAAAAAAAAGGGCATAAGAAATTTTTTTTAAATTTAATAAAAGGTGAATAATTTGATATGGTGTGATAAAAATAAATAAATAAAAAATATATAAAATAAATAAAAACAAATTAAAAATTAGAGTGAAAAAAAGAGTACATATATATGACATATAAAATGCCATTACTTTCATAAAATGTGATATGATATTAAATATATTGAATAAGTATGTATACATATCTTCCTGTGAAAAAAAAGAAAGAAAACAAATTGCGGGGAAAACAAACCAATTTATTAAGTTTCCACTTAATTGAGTGTTCATTTGACTGCACCCGGAACTATTTTCTCCCCAAATATTTCTTAGGTAGAATTTTTTCATTGTCATAATGTATTGATATGTTTCGCTTTAGTTATTCTGATGTTAGTAGCTCTGATGATGAACACATATTTGAGCCGAAACGTTGGCAAAATTGAAATATTTCTAGACTCGCGATCATTTCTACCTAAGATAATTTCAACAGTAGTCCATACATCCTCAGTATAGTTTACAGATATTTCTACTTCAATTCTTAATAGTGACTGTATAGCTACTTCAGGCAAGTATTAGCAGCTTAAAACTTCATATACATGTTTTAATGGGAATACTTAATTACATTTAAATATTTCCTTGAATAATGAAGGTAGCGCGATAGGCCCAAAGGATATTTATTCACTTTCTTTCCTAGCAGAAAGTAATAGGAAAGAATATCCTGCCAGGGAAACGAATTGATAGTCACATCAGCATAATTCTATATTTGTTGCAGCCCTAGCTGATAAATCTCATTTCCAGGAGCTCCATGAAAGTTATATTTATAAATCATCGGTATCTTGTTGATATATGTAACTGGTTCCTGTGAGGAGCCGCTACCCCTCCCACCCACCCCCTTATCATATGTCATGTCCTTACGCTTACTGGCCCTGGATTTCCTTTCTTCACTTTTACAGGAAAAGCTCCGAAATATCTGTACCTATTCTAATTAAATATAAGATAGATTTTAGTCATCATCGATAATTTTGAAGAAATTTTGTTAAAGAAACAAAGAAGTATTTTTTTTATTTTATTTTTTTGTTAAGGTGGGCATAAATAAGTAAGTCATTATATCAATTAGAAAATAAATAAGAGATATAAAAAAATTAAATACAGAATAGAAAGTTTACAATACCTGATATATAGACCAATAAATCCCCACAAACATTATTTGCGGACCCCTATCATTATTCATCCTATCAGTACAATGGTACATACATAGCTGGCGCTACATCCCGTCACCGAGACTGGGCCTCCTCCGAAAGCTTTGGCCAGTCCAGCTGCAACATCTATCCAGTTTCGGACTCCCAGGATAGCCCGTGCGTCTTCTGTCACTAAATCCTCCCATAGTCTAGTACAAGTACTTCTTTAGACACAGTCTCAGAGTCACCCTGATGAAGGCCCTCTATGTAGGCCGAAACGTCGGCACACAATTAAAATAGCATTATGTTTTAATGTGTGTTTCTCTCTAATGTACGCACCCCCAACCATCTTCCTCATCTAATTTCTCAACGGTCAACTAAACTCCATCATTAGTAAATACATTAGATTGTACAAAAAAATGATGTATTATCTTAAAAAAAAAAAAAAAAAAAAAAAAATATATATATATATATATATATATATATATATATATATATATATATATATATATATATATATATATGATATCAAATAAACACCGAAGGAAGAGATTAGAGGAAAATAAACAAAGTAAAAGGAACAAACTTATATTGGAAAGGGAAAAGAAACATCTTCAGGTTTACTCAGAGCTTTAAGTCGCACTCGACATGATACACTAGAAGGTGTATAATTGTAATAACGGTATATCACGGGAGTTGAGGTCAAATAAATATATACAGGGTTGACGAGGAGGGTGTGAAGATAATATATTTGATTATGCAATTATATTTAAATAAATTTAAAAAAGTAACGAAATGATTTTTTTATGTATATATAACAAGTTAAAAGGTAATGTAACTGTACATATAACTTTTTTATACTCTTTCGTTCCCGAGGCTGTTAAGAATGATCATTTCTTTTTTACGGTGCCTGGGACCAGAAGGGGGGGAGGATTTACGAGTGCTGGAAATGTAATTCTTGAACTGTAAATACGCCGATGAAAAAGAAAACATGGAGGAGGAAGAGGGAAATAAACTCCCCCCTCACCAGGCCTCAAATCTTCGCGGCAAATAAAAGTACGTTTGAGGTGTAAAACGGAGGGGCCAACCCTCCAGATAAAGTTTTCCCCTTATTTATAAACATTTTAAAATATTGGGGGACGTAGAGGATGGACGTATTGTTTTGACTGTATTTACTGGATTCTAATCCTGTGAAACTTATCTGCATAGGTTGTTCATGCTTTTAACTTTATGAAGGCAGGATGTGGTTTGGGCCTGGCTCAGGTAACAACTGTGCCACCACCTGCCTCACCTCACTAACCCTTTCCCATTCCCCATCTTTTTTTATCAATTTATTCTCCACATTTCTTCTGCCTCTTGTACTTTTCCTTTGGCATATCTACTGATAGTAGATAAGAATTGGGCGAGCTGGCGCACTTTTTTGAGGAGCCAATCAGATGCCAGCATTTGGTCACGTGACCTATGGCGGGAGATTTGAATTTGAATTTCGACCACGACCTAACCTTAACCACGCTGGTTCGCGCCATCGACCTAACCTAAACCACTAAGCCACGCCCCTTTTTAGTCACGTGACCCTTCATAAACCTAACCTAAACCACTAAGCCACGCTCCTTTTTGATCACGTGACCCCTGTTTGAGAGTATTAAGTCTTTATAAAGCATGAGTCTACCCGGCGTCCATTTTCTTTTCCCTACGTTTTGGGCTAATTTAGTATTTATAAAGCATGAGTCTACACGGCCGCCATTTTCTTTTATGACGTCACAATTTATAAAGCATGAGTCTACCCGGCGTCCATTTTCTTTTCCCTACGTTTAGGGCTAATTTAGTATTTATAAAGCATGAGTCTACACGTCCGCCATTTTCTTTTATGACGTCACAATTTACAAAGCATGAGTCTACCCGGCGTCCATTTTCTTTTCCCTACGTTTTGGGCTAATTTAGTATTTATAAAGCATGAGTCTACCCGTCCGCCATTTTCTTTTATGACGTCACAGTTTACAAAGCATGAGTCTACCCGACGTCCAGTTTCTTTTCCCTACGTTTTGGGCTAATTTAGTATTTATAAAGCATGAGTCTACCCGGACGCCATTGTGCTTCCCCCACTCCTTCAATAGTTAACCAATCAGAGTGCCTAACTTGAGAGTTCCTCCCGGCTAGGTCCGATGGTCAAATTGTAATGTGTGCTTTTACGAAACCTTTCAAACTGTGACATAACCTTACTATTGTTTACATTTATTGAAACCTCCCTTACTGTTACATAACCTTCTCATTGTTTACATTTTGCTCCCCTCCCCCCTCCCACTCCTTCAATAGTTAACCAATCAGAGTGCCTAACTTGAGAGTTTATAAAGCATGAGTCTACCAGGCGTCCATTTTCTTTTCCCTACGTTTTGAGCGTATTAAGTCTTTATAAAGCATGAGTCTACCCGGCGTCCATTTTCTTTTCCCTACGTTTTGGGCTAATTTAGTATTTATAAAGCATGAGTCTACCCGTCCGCCATTTTGTTTTATGACGTCACAATTTAAAAGCCTTAAGTCTATCCAGCCGCCATTTCGTTTTTTTTTAATATAGGATGATTATACCTGACCGGTTCGAGCATGCACCGACATGTCGAATCATGTAAAAACAGGTTAGCGAAAGTACAAACAGGTTTGAATCATGTTGAAGCATGCAGGTATGTGAAACGGAAACACGGACTTTGAACCTTCCTAATGCCTTTAATATAAACATCGTTATAGGGCTTCTTAATCCTATACAGCTTTGAACTTTGATCTTTAATCCTACATTTTAAGTAGCGATAAAAATTTCCTTAAGCTTAAACGTAAACATGAACTTTGAACCTTCTTAATGCCTTTAATAAAAACATCGTTATACGGCTTCTTAATCCTGTACAGCTTTGAACTTTGATCCTTAATCCTAATATTTAAATAGCGATAAAAGGTTCCTTAAGCTCTTGGACTACGGTCTATTATCTTCCTATGTGTAATGAATTTTAATCCTATATAGCTTTGAACTTTGATTCTTAATCCTACTATTTAAATAGCGATAAAAGGCTCCTTAAGCTCTGAGACTTTGAAGCATTATTATATATATAAATATAATGCGGACCTTGTACGTTTCATGTCTTAGTATAGTAAATCCCTAAAGATTTAATCGTAAAAAAGATAAATTTAAGACGTCAATATCAACTTCGTACTGATAATTGCTTAAAGTATAAATATTCCTTAAGCTCTGAGACTTTGAACCATTACCCTCTTAAGTATATATATAAATATAATGCGGATTTTGTACGTTTTATCTCTTAGTATAGTAAAAAGATTTAATCGTAAACAAGATAAATTTAAGACGTAAATATCAACTTTGTTCTAATAATTGCGGAAAGTATAAATATATAATAATATAAAACTTGTACCTATTTCGGTAGGCGAATATAATTTTTTTATATATTTTTTCAACCGTTTTAATTGTTTTCTCAACTTCTTAGACCATTTTTTACCTTTTCTATGTATTATTTACTTATCATTAACAATTCTGCTTTAGAATTGCTATTTCGCGATGTTTTCGGAAGAGTTCGTCTCGGCCGGCTTCGGTCTTCTACCTCACCTAGTTGGACAATCTCTAATCCTTCCGAAAGAAATAAACAATGATATCGTTAATTCTATCGAAAAAACAACTAACTAGTGTTATCTCTTGCTAAGGTATTATCAATAATATAGCCGTGAATAATGATACACTACATCGTAATTATTTCGTATTACACGAGTTTATCGCATCATTATATAGTCGTTAAGTAATCAAAGTTTAGAACCTTTTTCAGTTCAATATTGAGCCTTCAGCTCTTTGATTTAGAATTTTTAATCTTTAAAAACATAATAAAAATAGTACGTTATGACAGAAAATTTCAATAAACACCTCTATCTAACTTTAACTAGTATACGACGCCCACTATTAATCACGTGACCTATGAACACATCCCCTTATTGTTCATGCCTTTTTCTAATCAGCTAATCAAATTGCTCCATTTTATGGATTTGAAAGTTCCTTCCGGCTAGGTCCGGTGGTCATCGCTAACCTACTAATTGTATTTATATAAATTCAATCAACATTTCGACCTAAACGTAACTAACATACAATTCCCTTTTGAATCACGTGACCCTGGGACCCTGTTCTTATCATTCATACCCATCTCTAATCGGTGCTCTATTTTAAGCATCTGAAAGTTTGATCCGGCGAAGTCCGATGACACTTGCTAACCTACTCATTGTACTTATATTTTACGCATGCAAAAGTTCCTCCCGGCTAGTTCCGATGGTACTCGCTAGCTTACTCATTGTACTTATAATTTAAATATCCGAAAGTTCCTCCCGCTTAGTTCTGATGATAATCGCGGACCCATTGTCAAGTTTACTTTCTTTTTTCTTTTTTTTTTAAGCCTTCCTAACTGTTACATAACCTTCTCAATAAATGAAAATTTAGTAGCATGTTCAATAGTATAATTTTCGGTAATATTTCTATACCTTTCTTATTTAATTTAATTGTCTCCTAACTTAGTCGCAGAACATACATTACCTTATAAAATATCCGCAAGAGCGCAGCACCCACTCTATTTTGTAATATGTCCAACAGGGTGCAGCTCCTATTCCTTTGGGATTGTATATGTTATCTTCCCAATAATGTTTTGTAGAGGCTGAGTGTGCCCAACCGCCATTTTGTTTTATGGCGCCACCATGTTTGAAGCATAAATATTTATATACACAATGATATAAAACTTCATTTTCGACCTATTACGGTCGGAAATTTATTTTTTATACATAATATTTTCAGCATTTACAATTGTTTTTGCGCCATCTCAGACGGTTATTTACCTGTCCGGACGATTACTTAATTTTAATCAACAACTATGGTCTACCCAGATCTGGATTACCCTCATACTCGGAAAGCTTTGGCCTTCCCCCACTCCTTTTCATCCCAACATCGGTACACACCTCCTAATCCTTTAAGCCTTGGACTTTGAACAGATAATTCCTAAATTTTGTAAACAAAGGAGACTATAAATAGGGATGGTTTTCTAGGCCTCTTTCCCATTCTCTTTTACAGCCTCTTGAAAGATAATTTTAAACGTGTCAGTACTGTTTTATTGAACTGTTTTTCATTTTGGCTTTAAATTGTAGATCATTATAAGTTTTTCAACTATTTTCCATTTTTCTTTTACCCTTCGGATTTTCTAATTTATCTTTCTTATTTTTAGAAGAAATTTATTCATTTATTATTTGCTATTTGTTTTTTTGTTTTTTTTTTTTTACGATTAATATTTTGATTATTTCATTTATTTTTAAGTTTATTAATTATATCGCATTTAAATTTTTTTTTTTTATCATTCGTTTTCAATAATGGCATCAAGTAACAATAAGTGTGGATATTGTGATAGAAATTTCAGCCGAAAAGATAGCAAACTACGTCACGAAAAGTCATGCTTGACAACTCAGAAACGGCGTACATGTGTTTCTTGCGGCGAGATTTTTTCGTCTCTAAACCAACTCATGAATCATTTACGTCGTTGTCAGAGAGAAACTCCCCTTGTCATGACGAAACGAAGGCGGTTGGAAATGGCTATAGGGCCTTTATTTGAAATCGAGACAGCGTTTGGAGGGGATATTAAGACTTTTTACCTTCCATGTTCTGAACCAATTGATGCTGTGGAATTTCTCTGCCATCAGACTGAAACATTATATCGATTAATTACAGAATTTTTGGCGGAATCAGATGCTCCACTAAAATTCAATCTAGTTCTAGAGGCCACTTATGAAAATATTAGAGGGGAGACGTGCGATAGAGCGTTTAAAACCAAAAACATAACAATATCCGAAAGTTCTTCGGTCTTGAACAGTCTCAGTGGAAGCTACTCGAAAATAGCTACCGAGATGGAGGATATGACAATAAAGGGGAGCGGTTGGTTCCTTAAAAGTCTAGACGGACTTCTTCTAAGAGTGAATCGATTAAGGCCTCTAGGTGCCTCAAGTCATGATAAATAAACTAATTATTTAATGATTAAATTAAATGAATACAAACCAGTTTCTTTCTTTTCTTTATTATAAGAACATTGTTATATTTTTATTTACTCAAGTGAAATACTACTTTTGTCCAAGAGAAAAACTTATTATTTTCTTTATTTATTTATTTTTTATTCAATAAAGGTTTAATTTATCACTTGTTAAGGTTTTACATAATTTTTTTTATTATTTTAAAGATATGTATTCTTTATTGGTATTTATATTTATTTAAAAAAAAATATACACACTTAAAAATATGGCCAAATGAAATAAGGTTTAAAGAAAGTTTTATATTATTTATCGTTCCGGATGCTGTTTAAGAGAGCTTTTTTTTTTTTTTTTTTTTATTTTTTATTTTTGCTGATATAATATTGTTGTTTTTATTTTTAAACCAAAGTATGTATATGTGATGGAATGGATGGGTCCCTGGCGTGGCTCTAAAGGCTCCTAAACCTAAAAGGAATGAGTGTTGTGGTTCCAAGAGAGGTTTACCAAAAACCTGGAAACCTTAACAAACAAATAAATAAATGTGTGTTAAAAAATATTTACAACGATTTTATACCAGCACACCTTCTCTATGCACTCACACCTTGACGAGGTGGGAAGGCTTACTTCTAAATTATATTTAGAAAACCAAGATGAGTGTAAAAAAAAAATAAAATTAATAATAAAAAAAATAAAATAAATAAATAAATCATATGTAATTCACTTAAAAACAACTTAATATTTGTTAAGTTTTACATTTTCTGTCATGAACTTTGAACTTTTTAATCCTTTTATGATATCAGGATAGGTGAAGTGGCCTTTGAACCAGTAATTCTCAGCCATCAAACATTGTTATTATTTCTCTATATTTTTAATAATTTTGACTTGAAAAAATGAGGAATCATTTTTTTTATGAAATATATAGGTCTTTATTAATAATTTAATGATATAATATTTTAGTAACACTATTGAAAATGGGTACAAAGGGGAAATAAAAAACGGCATAAGGAAACAAAAAATATTTATTATATACAAATACTGTTATGTACAGCAAATAAAACACCATTAAATAAATGAAATTTCATCTTTAAAACAAACTCTCCCTTTATATATTAATGATATCATCTCATTATTATTGTTGAAAGCTACAATCTCTTCATCCGACATCTTAAATCTTTTAGGAAGATATACTCTGATAGTATTATCATGATCCTTCAACGTGGCGACCAACGCTAACCCTAATTTGGTCTTAAGATGCTCCAATTCCGCTATGATGTATGGCCGCCCGATTTCAATATCCTTCAGTTTACACACTAAACGAGCGTCATCGTTTAAATGATTCAATAACTTTTTGAAGTCCCTCGCAGAACTAAAAATAGAGAAAAAAACAAAACAGGTGTTTAGGATAAATATGGTAAGAAAAAAAAACTCTATTAAAAAAAAAAAATAATAATAATGAGATATTATTAAAGTAATAAATATACTTACGAATTCATGACGATTGATATGATGATGATGTAAAACAATATGCTACGATCGGATGCTAGAACGAAAATGAATCCCTGGGTACTCACTCGTCAAGGACTATTAGTTGTGTGCATGCAAGCTAGTTGCGCATGCGCTAACCCCCTCCCTTCTTCCCCCTCCACCAACCTCACTCCTACTCTTACCATCACTCGTCCAATTTCAAACAATCATTTTCACGATTGTCAATTCTCTGTCACTAATTAGGACATTATTTTTTGTTAATATTCATATTTGATATACTCTCTCTCTCTCTCTCTCTCACTCTCTCTCTCTCTCGAAATTCAATAATTCATTAAGTTATTGGAAACATCAAGACTCTCATGTAGAATTAGATCGTGAAGGTTTTTATTCAGCATATCGCGATTAGGAAATCTTCCAGAAATATAAGTTGCTAAACATCACCGTATAAGCATTTGATGCTAATTGGAAATGTAATAACCACTGATTATCATGAAACTGTTAGTAAAAATAAGGAAGAGCATAAAGTCCAGCGGAGAGATAGGATGAGAATTCATCAGATGAAAATTTGTCAACTATTTGATAGTCAATATGATCCAATCTTCCTAATATTTACACTTTTATAGCATTATTGTCCAACGATTGCGAAATCGTTCTTAAAATAATGCATGTTTTTATATTTTCTAAGGTTTTATTAATGGATATTCCTATTATTATCTCACTACTGTTGAGAGGTACGAACGATTGGGGATGATTTATATAAGGTTAAGTTCTATATCCTTATTCTATGAGGTTCGTGGTCTTACAGGTACAATTTCCTAATATTGAAGATCAGGAACTTACATTCACATGAATTATCAGGTACGCTATCTGTCTTCCTCATATAATGGAATAAATAAATGAAGTACTAGTTTAATCACCTTTAGGAAACTCAGATCTTGTTTTTGTGAAACAGAAACAATTTTTTATTTTAGGATAGGGACTGTTGTTCATTGATTTTGATTTTCACCTGTGCCTGTACCTGCCCTTCCCCCCTTCTCCCTCTCCCCCCCCCTCCCTCCTCCTCCCTGGCTCACCCGTGAAACGAACGCTAGTCGTCTATATGAACACATTAGTTGTATATTTTAAGGATTTTTTTTTTTTTTTATATTTATATTTCAGGACGATATCAGCCGGTCGTGGAAGTTAGAGTTAGTTATGGGTGATGGGAGATGGTCAAAAGTGGTTAAGGATGGTCAGGGATAGAGAGAGAGGTTCAGATTTCTCCCGATATAATTCTCATCCTATCTCTCCGCTGGACTTTATGCTCTTCCTTATTTTTACTAACAGTTTCATGATAATCAGTGGTTATTACATTTCCAATTAGCATCAAATGCTTATACGGTGATGTTTAGCAACTTATATTTCTGGAAGATTTCCTAATCGCGATATGCTGAATAAAAACCTTCACGATCTAATTCTACATGAGAGTCTTGATGTTTCCAATAACTTAATGAATTATTGAATTTCGAGAGAGAGAGAGAGTGAGAGAGAGAGAGAGAGAGAGTATATCAAATATGAATATTAACAAAAAATAATGTCCTAATTAGTGACAGAGAATTGACAATCGTGAAAATGATTGTTTGAAATTGGACGAGTGATGGTAAGAGTAGGAGTGAGGTTGGTGGAGGGGGAAGAAGGGAGGGGGTTAGCGCATGCGCAACTAGCTTGCATGCACACAACTAATAGTCCTTGACGAGTGAGTACCCAGGGATTCATTTTCGTTCTAGCATCCGATCGTAGCATATTGTTTTACATCATCATCATATCAATCGTCATGAATTCGTAAGTATATTTATTACTTTAATAATATCTCATTATTATTATTTTTTTTTTTAATAGAGTTTTTTTTTTCTTACCATATTTATCCTAAACACCTGTTTTGTTTTTTTCTCTATTTTTAGTTCTGCGAGGGACTTCAAAAAGTTATTGAATCATTTAAACGATGACGCTCGTTTAGTGTGTAAACTGAAGGATATTGAAATCGGGCGGCCATACATCATAGCGGAATTGGAGCATCTTAAGACCAAATTAGGGTTAGCGTTGGTCGCCACGTTGAAGGATCATGATAATACTATCAGAGTATATCTTCCTAAAAGATTTAAGATGTCGGATGAAGAGATTGTAGCTTTCAACAATAATAATGAGATGATATCATTAATATATAAAGGGAGAGTTTGTTTTAAAGATGAAATTTCATTTATTTAATGGTGTTTTATTTGCTGTACATAACAGTATTTGTATATAATAAATATTTTTTGTTTCCTTATGCCGTTTTTTATTTCCCCTTTGTACCCATTTTCAATAGTGTTACTAACATATTATATCATTAAATTATTAATAAAGACCTATATATTTCATAAAAAAAATGATTCCTCATTTTTTCAAGTCAAAATTATTAAAAATATAGAGAAATAATAACAATGTTTGATGGCTGAGAATTACTGGTTCAAAGGCCACTTCACCTATCCTGATATCATAAAAGGATTAAAAAGTTCAAAGTTCATGACAGAAAATGTAAAACTTAACAAATATTAAGTTGTTTTTAAGTGAATTACATATGATTTATTTATTTATTTTATTTTTTTTATTATTAATTTTTTTTTTTTTTTACACTCATCTTGGTTTTCTAAATATAATTTAGAAGTAAGCCTTCCCACCTCGTCAAGGTGTGAGTGCATAGAGAAGGTGTGCTGGTATAAAATCGTTGTAAATATTTTTTAACACACATTTATTTATTTGTTTGTTAAGGTTTCCAGGTTTTTGGTAAACCTCTCTTGGAACCACAACACTCATTCCTTTTAGGTTTAGGAGCCTTTAGAGCCACGCCAGGGACCCATCCATTCCATCACATATACATACTTTGGTTTAAAAATAAAAACAACAATATTATATCAGCAAAAATAAAAAATAAAAAAAAAAAAAAAAAAAAAGCTCTCTTAAACAGCATCCGGAACGATAAATAATATAAAACTTTCTTTAAACCTTATTTCATTTGGCCATATTTTTAAGTGTGTATATTTTTTTTTAAATAAATATAAATACCAATAAAGAATACATATCTTTAAAATAATAAAAAAAATTATGTAAAACCTTAACAAGTGATAAATTAAACCTTTATTGAATAAAAAATAAATAAATAAAGAAAATAATAAGTTTTTCTCTTGGACAAAAGTAGTATTTCACTTGAGTAAATAAAAATATAACAATGTTCTTATAATAAAGAAAAGAAAGAAACTGGTTTGTATTCATTTAATTTAATCATTAAATAATTAGTTTATTTATCATGACTTGAGGCACCTAGAGGCCTTAATCGATTCACTCTTAGAAGAAGTCCGTCTAGACTTTTAAGGAACCAACCGCTCCCCTTTATTGTCATATCCTCCATCTCGGTAGCTATTTTCGAGTAGCTTCCACTGAGACTGTTCAAGACCGAAGAACTTTCGGATATTGTTATGTTTTTGGTTTTAAACGCTCTATCGCACGTCTCCCCTCTAATATTTTCATAAGTGGCCTCTAGAACTAGATTGAATTTTAGTGGAGCATCTGATTCCGCCAAAAATTCTGTAATTAATCGATATAATGTTTCAGTCTGATGGCAGAGAAATTCCACAGCATCAATTGGTTCAGAACATGGAAGGTAAAAAGTCTTAATATCCCCTCCAAACGCTGTCTCGATTTCAAATAAAGGCCCTATAGCCATTTCCAACCGCCTTCGTTTCGTCATGACAAGGGGAGTTTCTCTCTGACAACGACGTAAATGATTCATGAGTTGGTTTAGAGACGAAAAAATCTCGCCGCAAGAAACACATGTACGCCGTTTCTGAGTTGTCAAGCATGACTTTTCGTGACGTAGTTTGCTATCTTTTCGGCTGAAATTTCTATCACAATATCCACACTTATTGTTACTTGATGCCATTATTGAAAACGAATGATAAAAAAAAAAAATTTAAATGCGATATAATTAATAAACTTAAAAATAAATGAAATAATCAAAATATTAATCGTAAAAAAAAAAAAAAAAAAAAAACAAATAGCAAATAATAAATGAATAAATTTCTTCTAAAAATAAGAAAGATAAATTAGAAAATCCGAAGGGTAAAAGAAAAATGGAAAATAGTTGAAAAACTTATAATGATCTACAATTTAAAGCCAAAATGAAAAACAGTTCAATAAAACAGTACTGACACGTTTAAAATTATCTTTCAAGAGGCTGTAAAAGAGAATGGGAAAGAGGCCTAGAAAACCATCCCTATTTATAGTCTCCTTTGTTTACAAAATTTAGGAATTATCTGTTCAAAGTCCAAGGCTTAAAGGATTAGGAGGTGTGTACCGATGTTGGGATGAAAAGGAGTGGGGGAAGGCCAAAGCTTTCCGAGTATGAGGGTAATCCAGATCTGGGTAGACCATAGTTGTTGATTAAAATTAAGTAATCGTCCGGACAGGTAAATAACCGTCTGAGATGGCGCAAAAACAATTGTAAATGCTGAAAATATTATGTATAAAAAATAAATTTCCGACCGTAATAGGTCGAAAATGAAGTTTTATATCATTGTGTATATAAATATTTATGCTTCAAACATGGTGGCGCCATAAAACAAAATGGCGGTTGGGCACACTCAGCCTCTACAAAACATTATTGGGAAGATAACATATACAATCCCAAAGGAATAGGAGCTGCACCCTGTTGGACATATTACAAAATAGAGTGGGTGCTGCGCTCTTGCGGATATTTTATAAGGTAATGTATGTTCTGCGACTAAGTTAGGAGACAATTAAATTAAATAAGAAAGGTATAGAAATATTACCGAAAATTATACTATTGAACATGCTACTAAATTTTCATTTATTGAGAAGGTTATGTAACAGTTAGGAAGGCTTAAAAAAAAAAGAAAAAAGAAAGTAAACTTGACAATGGGTCCGCGATTATCATCAGAACTAAGCGGGAGGAACTTTCGGATATTTAAATTATAAGTACAATGAGTAAGCTAGCGAGTACCATCGGAACTAGCCGGGAGGAACTTTTGCATGCGTAAAATATAAGCACAATGAGTAGGTTACCAAGTGCCATCGGACTTCGCCGGGTGAAACTTTCAGATGCTTAAAATAGAGTACCGATTAGAGTTGGGTATGAATGATAAGGGACAGGGTCCAAAGGTCACGTGATTAAAAAGGGAATGGTAGGTTAGTTAAGTTTAGGTAGAAATGTTGATTGAATTTTTATAATTACAATAAGTAGGTTAGCGATGACCATCGGACCTAGCCGGAAGGAACTTTCAAATTCATAAAATGGAGCAATTTGATTAGCTGATTAGAAAAAGGCATGAACAATAAGGGGATGTGTTCATAGGTCACGTGATTAATAATGGGCGTCGTATACTAGTTAAAGTTAGATACAGGTGTTTATTGAAATTTTCTGTCATAACGTACTATTTTTATTATGTTTTTAAAGATTAAAAATTCAAAATCAAAGAGCTGAAGGCTCAATATTGAACTGAAAAAGGTTCTAAACTTTGATTACTTAACGACTATATAATGATGCGATAAACTCGTGTAATACGAAATAATTACGATGTAGTGTATCATTATTCACGGCTATATTATTGATAATACCTTAGCAAGAGATAACACTAGTTAGTTGTTTTTTCGATAGAATTAACGATATCATTGTTTATTTCTTTCGGAAGGATTAGAGATTGTCCAACTAGGTGAGGTAGAAGACCGAAGCCGGCCGAGACGAACTCTTCCGAAAACATCGCGAAATAGCAATTCTAAAGCAGGATTGTTAATGATGAGTAAATAATACATAGAAAAGGTAAAAAATGGTCTAAGAAGTTGAGAAAACAATTAAAACGGTTGAAAAAATATATAAAAAAATTATATTCGCCTACCGAAATAGGTACAAGTTTTATATTATTATATATTTATACTTTCAGCAATTATTAGAACAAAGTTGATATTTACGTCTTAAATTTATCTTGTTTACGATTAAATCTTTTTACTATACTAAGAGATAAAACGTACAAGATTCGCATTATATTTATATATATACTTAAGAGGGTAATGGTTCAAAGTCTCAGAGCTTAAGGAATATTTATACTTTAAGCAATTATCAGTACAAAGTTGATATTGACGTCTTAAATTTATCTTTTTTACGATTAAATCTTTAGGGATTTACTATACTAAGACATGAAACGTACAAGGTCCGCATTATATTTATATATATAATAATGCTTCAAAGTCTCAGAGCTTAAGGAACCTTTTATCGCTATTTAAATAGTAGGATTAAGAATCAAAGTTCAAAGCTGTATAGGATTAAAAATCATTACACATAGGAAGATAATAGACCGTAGTCCAAGAGCTTAAGGAATCTTTTATCGCTATTTAAATATTAGGATTAAGGATCAAAGTTCAAAGCTGTACAGGATTAAGAAGTCGTATAACGATGTTTATATTAAAGGCATTAAGAAGGTTCAAAGTCCATGTTTACGTTTAAGCTTAAGGAACTTTTTATCACTACTTAAAATGTAGGATTAAAGATCAAAGTTCAAAGCTGTATAGGATTAAGAAGCCCTATAACGATGTTTATATTAAAGGCATTAGGAAGGTTCAAAGTCCATGTTTCCGTTTCACATACCTGCATGCTTCAACATGATTCAAACCTGTTTGTACTTTCGCTAACCTGTTTTTACATGATTCGACATGTCGGTGCATGCTCGAACCGGTCAGGTATAATCATCCTATGTTAAAAAAAACAAACAAAATGGCGGCTGGATAGACTTAAGGCTTTTAAATTGTGACGTCATAAAACAAAATGGCGGACGGGTAGACTTATGCTTTATAATGACTTAATACGCTCAAAACGTAGGGAAAAGAAAATGGACGCAGGGTAGACTCATGCTTTATAAAGACTTAACACGCTCAAAACGTAGGGAAAAGAAAATGGACGCCGGGTAGACCCAGGATTTGTAAATTGTGACGTCATAAAAACAAAATGGCGTACGGGTAGACTCATGCTTTATAAAGACTAAATTAGCCCAAAACGTAGGGAAAAGAAAATGGACGCTGGGTAGACCCAGGATTTGTAAATTGTGACGTCATAAAAACAAAATGGCGTACGGGTAGACTCATGCTTTATAAAGACTAAATTAGCCCAAAAACGTAGGGAAAAGAAAATGGACGCCGGGTAGACTTATGCTTTATAATGACTTAATACGCTCAAAACGTAGGGAAAAGAAAATGGACGCAGGGTAGACTCATGCTTTATAAAGACTTAACACGCTCAAAACGTAGGGAAAAGAAAATGGACGCCGGGTAGACCCAGGATTTGTAAATTGTGACGTCATAAAAACAAAATGGCGTACGGGTAGACTCATGCTTTATAAAGACTAAATTAGCCCAAAACATAGGGAAAAGAAAATGGACGCTGGGTAGACCCAGGATTTGTAAATTGTGACGTCATAAAAACAAAATGGCGTACGGGTAGACTCATGCTTTATAAAGACTAAATTAGCCCAAAACGTAGGGAAAAGGAAATGGACGCATGGTAGACTCATGCTTTGTAAATTGTGACGTCATAAAAGAAAATGGCGGATGGGTAGACTCATACTTTATAAATACTAAATTAGCCCAAAACGTAGGGAAAAGGAAATGGACGCATGGTAGACTCATGCTTTGTAAATTGTGACGTCATAAAAGAAAATGGCGGACGGGTAGACTCATGCTTTATAAATACTAAATTAGCCCAAAACTTAGGGAAAAGAAAATGGACGCTGGGTAGACTCATGCTTTATAAATTGTGACGTCATGAAAGAAAATGGCGGACGGGTAGACTCATACTTTATAAATACTAAATTAGCCCAAAACGTAGGGAAAAGAAAATGGACGCCGGGTAGACTCATGCTTTGTAAATTGTGACGTCATAAAAGAAAATGGCGGACGGGTAGACTCATGCTTTATAAATACTAAATTAGCCCAAAACTTAGGGAAAAGAAAATGGACGCTGGGTAGACTCATGCTTTATGATGACTTAATACCCTCAAACAGGGGTCACGTGATCAAAAAGGGGCGTGGCCTAGTGGTTTAGGCTAGGTTGATTAAGGGTCACGTGACTAAAAAGGGGCGTGGCTTAGTGGTTTAGGTTAGGTCGATGGCGCGAACCAGCGTGGTTAAGGTTAGGTCGTGGTGGAAATTCAAATTCAAATCTCCCGCCATAGGTCACGTGACCAAATGCTGGCATCTGATTGGC
The DNA here is from genome assembly GCA_023052935.1 of Piezodorus guildinii. NCBI lineage: Eukaryota > Metazoa > Arthropoda > Insecta > Hemiptera > Pentatomidae > Piezodorus > Piezodorus guildinii. The sequence continues at coordinate 31,857 of JAJSOM010000174.1, forward strand.
TGCGCAAAAAAGTGCGCCAGCTCCCGCAATTCTTATCTACTACTGATGTTGTCAAATTCGTCCTGGAAAAAATATTTTTGTGTTACATTGTTATTAGTCAACACTGAAACCATGTGGGAGAGGCTGCGCTACACGGTGAGTAGGTAGGTGTAGGTGAGGTGAAATTCGTGAGAGTGAATTATCATACACTCTCACATACTTTCAACATATTATAATAAATATTCAATTACCGAATTTCCTATATTACCTCATCATTTATTTTTTTAGGCTTTCATTATGAATAATAATTAATTTATTAAAATAGATTTTCAACATTAATAACATGTTTTAATTATGTTTATATTACACTTGTGTCATCTGCGTAAGTTGTGAGGACAGTGCTCGTAAAAGGTTGAATTTGATTTGGAGAAGGTTAAATTTGTCTTGGAAATACTATATTTTTTAAATATTGGATTCCACTAGGAATCTCAAAGTTAAAAATAACTAACCCTAGCCTATCTAACATAGCGCTTAAGTCCACAAACCCCGATTATTGTTTACTCCAACTTGGGGCCTGGAGGAT
>JAJSOM010000177.1:0-12374 GCA_023052935.1 Piezodorus guildinii
AAGTCCCAAAGGGGTTTAACCCAAAACCCCCAAAAATATAGTGAAAAGGGATTGGGTTTTCCCCAAATTTTTTTTAAGAGGCAAAATCTAAAACTAAATTTATTAAAAAAATACCCTTTTGGGGGAATTTTTTAGACTTTTTATAGTTTCAATACCAAAGGGATTAACCCGAAAACCCACAAAATGTAAAAAAAGGGGGTTTGGGTTTTACGTAATTTTTTTAAATCTAAAACCTTTAAAAGAAATTTGATGAAAATCCCCTTTTATCGGGAAATTTTTTTTGACCCTTTTTATTTTATAAATCCCAAAAAAGGGATTACCCAAAAAACCCACAATATATGGAAATGGGGGACTTGGGGTTTTTTCACGAAATTTTAAATGTAAAAATTTAAAGCAAATTCTGATTAAAAAAACCCCTTTTTTCTGGAATTTTTTTTTTTAAGTTTTCCAAAGAGGTTCCCGAAAAATCCCAAAAATAAAAAATAGGGGGCTTGGTGTTTTTACGTAAATCTTTGAAGATGCTAAAATTTTAAAATCAAAAATTGAAAATACCCTTTTAAAATTTGGAATTTTTTTTAGACTTTTATAGATCAAGTACCAAGGGGTTTAAAAAAAAAAACCCAAAAAAAAAAAAGGGGGGAATTGGGTTTTCAGTAAATTTTTTTGGTGAAAAAATCTAAAAGCTAAAAACTGTTTGAAAAAATACCCTTTTGGCGGAATTTTTTAGACTTTCTATATGTTAAAATTTTACCAAAAGGATTAACCCCAAAAAAACCCACAAATATAGTGAAATGGGGATTTGGGGATTTTTAGTCAATTTTTTAAAATTGCTAAAATCAATGCTAAATTTAATAAAAATCCCCTTTTTGGGGGAATTTTTTAGATTTTTATATTTACAATACCAAAGAGGATTAACCCAAAAATCCCCCAAAATATAAAATGGGGGATTTGGGGTTTTTTTTACGTCAATTTTGAAAGTGCAAAAACTTAAAACAAATTCTATTGAAAAACCCTTTTGGGTGGAATTTTTTTTCATCTTTTATATGTTATAAAGTACCAAAGGGGGTTAACCCAAAAACCCACAAATAATAAATGGGGGATTGGTTTTTCACCAATTTTTAAAAGTGCTAAAATCTTAAAGCTAAATTTTGATTAAAATCCCCTTTTTTGGAATTTTTTGCTCTTTTATTTGTTATAAAATACCAAAGATTAAACCAAAAAAATCCCCAAATATAGTAAAAAGGGGCTTGGGTTTTCACGTAAATTTTTTTTAAGAGTCAAAAAAAAAAGCTAAACTGATTGAAAATCCCTTTTGGTGGAATTTTTAAGTCCAAAAGGTTTAAACCCGAAAAATCCCACAAAATTAAAGTAAAAGGGGACTTGGTTTTTTCCCGTCAATCTTTAAGGTGCAAAAATTTAAATGCAAATTTGATGAAAATACCCTTTTTTCGGAAAATTTTTTTAGCATCTTTTTTTAAAGTTATAATCTAAAGAGGTTTAAACCCCCCAAAAACCCAAAATATAAATAGGGGATTGGGTTTTTTCAAGTAATTTTTAAGAGTGCAAAAAACCCAATTTGCAAATTTATTGAAAATACCCTTTTGGCTAAATTTATATAGCATCTTTCATATTTTATCAAGTACCAAAGAGGATTAACCCGAAAAATCCCAAAAATATAGTGAAATAGGGAACTTGGTATTTTCACGTAAATTTTTTTAAGAGTGCTAAAATCTTAAATGCTAAATTCTGATTAAATACCCTTTTGGCTGGATTTTTAGCATCTTTCTATATGTTATCAAGTACCAAAGAGGTTTAACCCGAAAAATCCCACATATATAATAAAAATAGGGGACTTGGTGTTTTCACGTCAATCTTTAAAGTGCTAAAATCTTAAATGTAAAATTCTGATTGAAAAACCCTTTTAGCTGGAATTTTTTAGCATCTTTCTATATGTTATCAAGTACCAAAGAGGTTTAAAACCCAAAAATCCCACAAATATTGTGAAAAGGGGACTTGGTGTTTTCACTCATTCTTTGAAGAGTGCAAAAAATCTAAATGCTAAATTCTGATTAAAAAATACCCTTTGGCGGGAATTTTTTAGCATCTTTCTATATATTGTTACGGGCTACGGGGTGTGAGAAATGAACTACTCCATTTAAAAATTACAAATATTTATTAAATACAGAAAACACAAATACAAAGGGATTCTAACCACTATTTAACAATATTAATGGAATCACTAGCTTAACTACTAAACAGTATACATATAAAATGGGGTATTCCAACAAATAAACTACTTACGTAAATTCATACAATCTGTTAAAACTTATTCTAGAACTTACAACTATAAAACACATATATAAACTACAGTCTTCTACTTTCCCACCGACCGGTTTTTCACAATATTGACACACAGTTTCACTATACGTCACACTGTCACGAACTGTTCACTGTCACTGACACATCACTGATACTTGTTGAGCCGATTAAGACTGACTCACCCAGGGTCAGGGGAAACCCCTATTTGTACCACCGCCGAATCTTCTAGCCCCACGTTGGGCCAGGGAAGAAGGGGGGCCGTTCCAGGCACTTCGGGGGACTGTCCAGGTCCAAAGTCTCTAGCCTCATCTAGGCCCCTCCAGGCGTGGTCCACCCGTCTTTTCCTTGACCGTAGCATACCCCCCTCCTTAGACGTGCTCTGCCCCAGAGCACAGATTGCAGAAGCTGGCGTGCTGATCTTCCTCCAATGTAGGGTTTTGTCTTTCCAGGGGTTGAAGTACATACCATTATTTATGACTCCAGAGTTGGCGAACGTCTCTTCTACAATTTCCTGACAATCCTCCACTCCAGGCCATCGTATCCACAACCCAACTTCGGGATGGCGAGCTTTTGGGGACACGCAGTTCCAGAAGCTTTCTCCGCAGGTCGTCAAGACTCCGGGCCCGTGTGTCGTAGGGCGGCCTCTGCTTGATGAACTCTTGGTAACCAAGTAAAACAGTGCCGGCCTTCATGCTCTTGATGGAGAGCCTTCCCAACTCTTGGTCCCTGGCGTTTTCCCGCTCTTCAATTCCCGCGAACTTCTTCCTGAAGACCGTCGCAATCCCCCGGAATTCCTAGATGTTCGGCGACGCAATGTGCTAGAGCATAGTCTACCGGTAACGAGAATATGTCTCTGTAAACTGTCTGGCTTACCCTACGGGAGTCTGGCGCCTTAGGAGGGGAATTAGGTCCTTGTCGGTGAGGTTCCTGACTTGCTGTTCCTCTGTAGGGCCATGGTTTCCCTTGTATGGGGCCAATCGGTTGAAATGGACTACCTTGGGTTTTCCTTTGGGCTGCTTCCCCGATCCTTTATAGATGACATCATTGATCCTCTTGATGACCTCATACGGTCCGTCCCAGGAGTTTTGAAGTTTTCGGTGAGGTGGGCCCTCCCCTTCTTCGAGGATCGTGTAGCCAGACCAAGTCTCCAGGTTGGAAGCCAACCCTTTTTCTCTGCCTTGATGTCGAACGCTCCTTCATTCTGTCACTTGCTCCCTGGATGTTTGTGCGAACCTTCTCGTGAATAGTGTTCATTCGCTTCCGTAGGTTCGTGACGTAGCCCTTCTCCGGCGACCTCCTCATCAGCCTTAAAAACCGAATTTCAGATCGCAAGGCAAGCGTGTTCTCTGCCGAACACGACTTGGCGGGGGTCTGCCCTGTCGTTTCATTAACTGAACTACGATAGGCTAGCAGGAACAGATGAAGATATTGGTCCCAGTCTCGCTGTGGTCAAAAACCTACCTTGGCCAAATATCGACCCATCGTCCTGTTCATGCCTCTACCATGCCATCGGACTGAGGGTAAAGAGGCGTCGTTCTGGTCTTCCGTATTCCTAAGCCTCGCACATCCTGGTGAAGACTGCCGACTCAAAGGTTTCTTCCTTGGTCACATGAAGTTCCATGGCACCCCAAACCGACTGACGAGCTGCTTCACGAGAACACCCTGCAACCGTGGCGGCCTCCTGATTCGGAAGGGCGTAAGCTTCCCCCCACTTTGAAAAATAGTCCATGGCCACGAGAATATATCGGTTGCCTTTATCTGTCACAGGAAAAGGGCCAGCGATGTCTACCGCTATTCTCCGAATGGTGCTCCTACGTTGTATTTTTCATAGGTGCCTTCTTTTTCTTATCGGTCCATTAGAGGCGGCACAAGTTGCACACCGCCGGCACCAATCTAACACATCGTCCTTGAGGTTTGCCCAGTAAAAGCGTTCACGAACCTTTTCTAATGTCCGTGAACTCCAAGGTGGCCACCAGATGCTCCATCATGTAATTCCCTCAGTACTTCGGGGCACTTTAATCTTTGGTACGATGAGCTGTAGTCTCCGCTGATCTCCCTCTGTGTTCTCCAATGCTCGTTTCAGCAGACCTTTGCCCCAGTAGAATGGAGTCCCATTGAGCCCAATAGGTTTTTATATTTTTCGACATTGGAGCAACCATCCTGCCAGCTTGGTCCCTTGGCCTGATAGCTTCCATTCCCTTATTTGTTTCAAGTCCGGGTCCTCGTCCTGTTCCTTTTCCAGTTGTGTGTCTGCCAACCGTCGGTAACGACCGTAGTCCGCAACACTGTTGCTTGCTTTTCTTCTTGTCGAGAACAATGCTTGCATTCTCCGTCACAGGGTCTCCTTGAGAGCGCACCGCATTCCGGTGACTCGTTCCAGAACGATGAGCAATTCGAAGTCATATTCCTTGGCGCTCGATCCACCGTGCAACTTGTCCCTCCGGTGACTTGAATCGCAGCAGCCACATTAGAGCTGCGTGGTCCGTTCTCAGTAGAAATCTTCTTCCATACAGGTATTTATGAAAGTGCTCTATGGACTTAACCACTGCCAGAAGCTCTTCCTTGTGACAAAAGTAGTTGCGTTCTGGAGGTGACAGTGCTTTGCTGAAATACCCAATAACCTTTTCCTTCCCCTCTTGGAGTTGGGAAAGGACGCTTCCAAATAGCAGTGTTGCTGGCATCTGTGTCAAGAATGAACTTGCCCTCGGGAAAGTGGATAGCTTAGAATAGGCGCACTACTCAATTTCTTCTTTAACTCCTCAAATGAAGCCTGACACTCGCGATCCCAAAGGAAAGTCCGTTTTTCCTCAGTGAGCCTGGTAAGAGGTTTTGCGATGTTGGCGAATCCTTTCACGTACCTCCTGTAGTAGGTGCAGAGGCCCCAGGAAACTTCTCACTTGGTGCTTATCTCGAGGTGCTGGCCAATTGGTGATTTGCATAATCTTCTCTGGGTCAACAGCAACTCCGTTGTCTGATACAACATGCCCCAGGTAGTTGACTTGCCTTTGGAAAGATTGCACTTCTTCGGTTCAGTTTTAGATTAGCTGCACGCAGCCGTTCGAAACCCGCTCCCGATTCTCCAGATGGTAGTGAAGGATTTTCCCAGTACAATGATGTCGTCCAATAAACCAGGCATATCTCCCAAGAAAGGCCCTTAAGACGCTTTCCATCAGCCTCTCGAACGTTGCAGGTGCATTGCAAACCCGAATGGCATTACCGTAAATTGCCAGAGGCCAGTGCCGATTGAAAATGCCGTCTTCTCCTTTTTCTTCCGGTCCCAATCCAACCTGCCAATACCACTGGGGAGATCCAAGGTAGAAAATAGTTTGAAACCCCTCTAGTGTGTCCAGCGTGTCGTCATCCTTGGGAGGGGTAACTGTCCTTCTTCGTGGCGTTGTTCAAAAGACGGTAATAACCAGAATCTTGTCGTCCCATTCTTTTTTTCACCAGTCGACAGGAGACATCCATGGGCTACTCGAGGGCTCGATGACACCATCATTCGCCATATCCTTAATAATCTCCTCGGCATCCTTTCGTTTAGCTAGCGGCAGCCTCCTCGGGATCTGTCGGATGGGCTTTGTATCCCCGGTGTCAATTTTGTGCTGGACGATGTTCGTTCTAACCCCGTGGTCCTGAACTGATCTCGAAAACGTCCTGCCATCGGTAATCAATCTCTTCACGATTTCGCTCTGTTCAGGCGAAAGTTCTCTGCATGATTCCTCCACGAATCCTTTTAATTCTTCGGGTAGTCCTCGTTGCTCGGTGGGGGTTGCGTTGTAGCTGTCGGACTACTGAGGTAGCGGCCGTACATTCTCCGACTGGTGTTCCTCTCTTTAGTGCACCGGGAAGCTGTTCAGATTCATCAGTCGGATTGGGTGGTATGTCCGACCTTGATGAGAGACCTTGCAACCAGAACACCGCGTCCGACTTCCTGCTACCTCGTGCTTCCCAGGTTCAAGTAGAAGACATTGACCCTCCGGTAGTCGTCCATTGATCGTCCCATGCGTCAGAATTTGACTCCGTGCAGGTAAAGTGGTGTCTTCTAGTAGGAGTACTCGTGCATAGAGGTCCTTTCCCTGCCGAAGATGACCTCTTCGTCTCCCAGCGCCCATCAAAACCTCTCGACATGTCCAGCTTGATCCCGTATTTGATCTCAAGTCCATGCCGAAGATGACTTCCTCGTCTATTTTCGCCACGAGAACGCGGTGCTCTAGACGTTGGCCCCCGATGAAGAAAGTGGCAACTGTCTCCCCGTAGACCTCGGCTGGCTGTCCTGTGGCTGTCCGTAACGCCCAAGTGGTAGGTGGATATCTTCTTAGCGTTAACTGCCTTCGGGTTCAGTATTGTCATGGTTGCGCCGGTATCCAGCAGAAAACTCCGCCAGCTGCCCGTTCACCATTCCATCCACATAAAAACTATTTGTCTTGCTCCCTATTGTCGCGATTCTCACGCGACCCGGGGGCCTTCGATGCTACGGGTTGACAGTTGCCCCTTCCCATCAACCCTCCTTAGTTTTCCTGTGGCTTTTTCCGGCTTCCTGGTAGGACACTTGCTTCTGGGGTGTCCAAGTTGACCGCAGCTCCAACACGTATCTCCTTTTTGCGGTCCTGAGGCTTCTAAAACCTTTGCTACTATGTCCTCGATGGTGGGGCCGCGTTAGGCTCCGCTTCTGCCGCTCGAACTCGTGCATGTCCACGGACTGACTGCCTGACAGCCTCGAATTCCATTGGCCTGCGACAATGCATCGCCCAAAGTTTTAGGTCGTGCGAGTTTCACTGCCTGTTGGGTGTCCGGGTCTCGAAGTCCATCCAGGAATTTGTCGATAGCCAAACTCTCGTAGACGTCGTCGGTGACCGTTGGGTAGGCATTCCTCACTAGCCGGGCGATATCTGCTTCAAATTCCTGCAGCGTCTCGTTGGTCTTCTGGGCCCTGTTTCTTTAACTGAGAACGGTATAGTTGGTCCATATGGCGATGGCCGAAACGCATCTCCAGTCTTCTTCAGCTCCCCGTAGTTGCATCGCTCCGACATGGGCATCCCCTGTAGCACTCCTAAGGCGTCTCCACGCAAGGCTAGGCACAACGCTGATGCTTGCGTCTCCTTTGACCACCCGTGGATCGAAGCCGCTGTCTCGAAGAGAGTCATGTAGTCCTCCCACGGCGTCTTCCCGTCGAACAATGGGATGGTGTTGTGCGTTGGTGGCATCCCAGCATTGGCGGAGGGAAAGGTGTTGTGAGGGCTTCTCTCAGAGGGTTGGTCGGTGTCGATTGTCGGTGGGTTGCTCATACGTTCTTCTAGAGCTTCTATTCTTACCCTAAGTTCATTTTCTACTGAATCGACTTTTTCTCCTAATCTAGATTCTACATCAGCTAACTTATTATCTACACTTTCCATTAACTTAGTTTCTAAATTGCCTAACTTAGCCTCCAATGTATTTTTAACAGTACTTAATTCATTACCTAACTCATTTTTAACAGTACTTAACTCATTACCTAACTCATTTTTAACAGTACTTAATTCAGTTTTAAAAGTTGCAGACAACTTACTGAAGTCATTTTCAAACGTAATCTCGTCTGGATTTTCCCCTGAATCAACAAAAAATTGGCGCAAGCGTTGTTGCAGTACCGATTTCGTTCCGGAAGTATCCAGATCTCGTTCTTCTAACTCCCGTCTTAAGTCTGCAACTTTTAAATCATTCAGTCTAACACTCTGAGAAGTCATTTTTCACACAGTAGCCCAATAATTACAAAAACAAGAAAACCAAAATTATAACCATTTACAATGATCCCACCGCCTGCCACCAAATTGTTACGGGCTACGGGGTGTGAGAAATGTAACTACTCCAGTTTAAAAAATTACAAATATTTATTAAATACAGAAAACACAAATACAAAGGGATTACTAACCACTATATTAACAATATTAATGGAATCACTAGCTTAACTACTAAACAGTATACATATAAAATGAGGTATTCCTAACAAATAAACTACTTACGTAAATTCATACAATCTGTTAGACTTATTCTAGAACTTACAACTATAAAACACATATATAAACTACAGTCTTCTACTTTCCCACCGACCGGTTATTTACAATATTGACACACAGTTTCACTATACTGTCACACGGCACGAATGTTTCACTGTCACTGACACATCACTGATACTTGTTGAGCCGGATTAAGACTGACTCACCCAGGCTCAGGGACCTCTATTTGTACCACCGCCGAATCTTCTAGCCCCACGTTGGCGCAGGTAAGAAGGGTGGGCCGTTTCCAGGCACTTCGAGGACTGTCCAGGTCCAGAAGTCTCTAGCCTCATCTAGGCCCCTCCAGGCGTGGTCCACTCCGTCATTGTCTTGACCGTAGCAATATTATCAAGTACCAAAGAGGATTAACCCGAAAAATCCCACAAATATAGTGAAATAGGGGACTTGGTATTTTCACGTCAATTTTTTAAGAGTGCTAAAATCTTAATGCTAAATTCTGATTGAAAATACCCTTTGGCTGGAATTTTTTAGCATCTTTCTATATGTTATCAAGTACCAAAGAGGATTAACCCGAAAAATCCCACATATATAGTGAAATAGGGGACTTGGTGTTTTCACGTCAATCTTTGAAGAGTGCTAAAATCTTAAATGCTAAATTCTGATAGAAAATACCCTTTTGGCTGGAATTTTTTAGCATCTTTCTATATGTTATCAAGTACCAAAGAGGATTAACCCGAAAAATCCCACATATAATAATGAAATAGGGGACTTGGTGTTTTCACGTCAATCTTTGAAGAGTGCTAAAATCTTAAATGCTAAATTCTGATTGAAAATACCCTATTATCTGGAATTTTTTAGCATCTTTGTATATGTTATCAAGTACCAAAGAGGATTAACCCGATAAATCCCACATATATAGTGAAATAGGGACTTGGTGTTTTCACGTCAATCTTTTAAGAGTGCTAAAATCTTAAATGCTAAATTCTGATTGAAAATACCCTTTGGCTGGAATTTTTTAGCATCTTTCTATATTTATCAAGTACCAAAGAGGATTAACCCGAAAAATCCCACAAATATAGTGAAATAGGGGACTTGGTATTTTCACGTCAATTTTTTAAGAGTGCTAAAATCTTAAATGCTAAATTCTGATTGAAAATACCCTTTGGCTGGAATTTTTTAGCATCTTTCTATATGTTATCAAGTACCAAAGAGGATTAACCCGAAAAATCCCACATATATAGTGAAATAGGGGACTTGGTGTTTTCACGTCAATCTTTGAAGAGTGCTAAAATCTTAAATGCTAAATTCTGATTGAAAATACCCTTTTAGCTGGAATTTTTTTGCATCTTTCTATATGTTATCAAGTACCAAAGAGGATTAACCCGAAAAATCGCACAAATATAGTGAAATAGGGGACTTGGTATTTTCACGACAATTTTTTAAGAGTGCTAAAATCTTAAATGCTAAATTCTGATTGAAAATACCTTTTATCTGGAATTTTTTTAGCATCTTTCTATATGTTATCAAGTACCAAAGAGGATTAACCCGAAAAATCCCACATATAAGTGAAATACGGGACTTGGTGTTTTCACGTCAATCTTTGAAGAGTGCTAAAATCTTAAATGCTAAATTCTGATAGAAAATACCCTTTTATCTGGAATTTTTTAGCATCTTTGTATATGTTATCAAGTACCAAAGAGGATTAATCCGATAAATCCCACAAATATAGTGAAATAGGGGACTTGGTGTTTTCACGTCAATTTTTTAAGAGTGCTAAAATCTTAAATGCTAAATTCTGATAAAAAATTAACCTTTTAGCTGGATTTTTTTAGCATCTTTCTATATGTAATCAAGTACCAAAGAGGATTAACCCGATAAATCCCACAAATATAGTGAAATAGGGTACTTGGTGTTTTCACGTCAATTTTTTAAGAGTGCTAATATCTAAATGCTAAATTCTGATTTAAAATACCCTTTTGCTGAATTTTTTGCATCTTTCTATATGTTATCAAGTACCAAAGAGGATTAACCCGAAAAATCCCACAAATATAGTGAAATAGGGGATTGGTGTTTTCACGTCAATCTTTGAGGCTAAAATCTTAAATGCTAAATTCTGATTGAAAATACCCTTTTCTGGAATTTTTTGATCTTTTATTTGTTATCAAGTACCAAAGAGGATTAACCCGAAAATCCCACAATATAGTGAAATAGGGGACTTGGTGTTTTCACGTCAATTTTTTTAAGAGTGCTAAAATCTTAAATGCTAAATTCTGATTGAAAATACCCTTTTGCTGGAATATATGTTAAAGTACCAAAGAGGATTAACCCGAAAAATCCACAAATATAGTGAAATAGGGGACTTGGTGTTTTCACGTCAATTTTAAGGCTAAAATCTTAAATGCTAAATTCTGATGAAAATACCCTTTTGCTGGAATTTTTTAGCTCTTTCTATATGTTATCAAGTACAAAGAGGATTAACCCGAAAAATCCACAAATATAGTGAAATAGGGGACTTGGTATTTTCAAGTCAATTTTAAGAGTGCAAAATCCTAATGCTAAATTCTGATTGAAAATACCCTTTTAGCTGGAATTTTTGCATCTTTCTATATGTTATCAAGTACCAAAGAGGATTAACCCGAAAATCGCACAATATAGTGAAATAGGGGACTTGTATTTTCACGTCAATTTTTTAAGAGTGCTAAAATCTTAAATGCTAAATTCTGATTGAAAATACTCTTTATCTGGAATTTTTTAGCATCTTTCTATATGTTATCAAGTACCAAGAGGATTAACCCGAAAATCCCACAATATAGTGAAATAGGGACTTGTGTTTTCACGTCAATCTTGAAGAGTGCTAAATCTTAAATGCTAAATTCTGATAGAAAATACCCTTTTATCTGGAATTTTTGCATCTTGTATATTTATCAAGTACCAAAGAGGATTAATCCGATAAAATCCCACAAATATAGTGAAATAGGGGACTTGGTGTTTTCACGTCAATTTTTTAAGAGTGCTAAAATCTTAAATGCTAAATTCTGATAAAAAATTAACCTTTTAGCTGGATTTTTTTAGCATCTTTCTATATGTTATCAAGTACCAAAGAGGATTAAACCCGATAAATCCCACAAATATAGTGAAATAGGGTACTTGGTGTTTTCACGTCAATTTTTTAAGAGTGCTAAAATCTTAAATGCTAAATTCTAATAGAAAATACCCTTTTGGCTGGAATTTTTTTGCTTCTTTGTATATGTTATCAAGTACCAAGAGGATTAACCTGAAAATATCACATATATAGTGAAATAGGGGACTTGGTGTTTTCACGTCAATTTAGCTAAAATCTTAAATGCTAAATTCTGATTGAAAAATACCCTTTTGGCTGGAATTTTTAGCATCTTTCTATATGTTATCAAGTACCAAAGAGGATTAACCCCGAAAAATCCCACATATTAGTGAAATAGGGACTTGGTGTTTCACGTCAATCTTTGAAGAGTGCTAAAATCTTAAATGCTAAATTCTGATTGAAAATACCCTTTAGCTGGAATTTTTTTGCATCTTTCTATATGTTATCAAGTAACCAAAGAGGATTAAACCCGAAAAATCGCACAAATATAGTGAAATAGGGACTTGGTATTTTCACGACAATTTTTAAGAGTGCTAAAATCTTAAATGCTAAATTCTGATTGAAAAACCCTTTCTGGAATTTTTTGCCCTTTTATATTTTCAAACCAAAGAGGATTAACCCGAAAAAAACCCACAAAAATTTGTAAAAGGGGAATTTGGGGTTTTTTAGTCAATTTTTTTTAAAAGGCTAAAATCTTTTAAACTAAATTCTATTGAAAAAAAACCCTTTTTTGGGGAATTTTTTTGTCTTTTAAATTATCAAGTACCAAAAAGGAAATTAAAACCCAAAAACCCCCCAAAAAAAGTGAAATAGGGGATTGGTTTTTCAGCAATTTTTAAAGCTAAAATCTTAAATGCAAATTCTGATTGAAAATACCCTTTTCTGGAAAATTTTTTTAAAATTTTATTTTATCAATACCAAAAGGATTAACCCAAAAAAAACCC
>JAJSOM010000178.1:0-18685 GCA_023052935.1 Piezodorus guildinii
TTGACACCTCAAATGTTTAATTTGACTAAAAATACTCTTTTAGCTGAAAATTTATTAGCATCATTTTATATGTTGTCAAATATAGAAGAGGATCAATCCCAAAAATCTTATTAATATGGTTAAATAATTAAATTGGTGTTTTCATATAAATTTCTTGCAAGTATTGACAACTTAAATGTTTAATTTGACTAAAAATACTCTTTTAGCTGGAATATTTTATCATCTTTTTATATCTATTCAACTATAGAATAGGATCAACCCCAATAATCTTATTGATATGGTGAAAGAAGGGACTTGGTGTTTTCATGTAAATATCTTGCAAGTGTTGACACTTCAAATGTTTAATTTGACTAAAAATACTCTTTTAGCTGGAATATTTTTGCATCTTTTTATATGTTTTCAACTATAGAAGAGGATCAACCCAGTACATATCATTGATTTGGTAAAATAAGGGACTTGGTGCTTTCATATAAATTTCTTGCAAGTTTTGACACATTAAATGTTTAATTTGACTAAAAATACTCTTTTAGCTGGAATATTTTTGCATATTTTTATATCTTATCAACTATAGAAGAGGATCAACCCCAAAAATTGTATTGATATGGTGAAATAAGGGACTTGGTGTTTTCATGTCATATTCTTGCAAGTGTTGACTACTCAAATGTTTATTTTGACTAAAAATACTCTTTTAGCTGGAATATTTTTGCATCTTTTTATATGTTTTCAACTATAGAAGAGGATCAACCCCAATAATCTTATTGATATGGTGAAATAAGGGACTTGGTGTTTTCATGTAAATATCTTGCAAGTGTTGACACTTCAAATGTTTAATTTGACTAAAAATACTCTTTTAGCAGGAATATTTTTGCATCTTTTTATATCGTGTCAACTATAGAAGAGGATCAACCCTGTAAATATCATTGTTATAGTGAAATAAGGGACTTGGTGTTTAAATGTTAATTTCTAACAAGTGTTGACACTTCTAATGTTTAATTTTACTAAAAATACTCTTTTAGCTGAAAATTTATTTGCATCATTTTATATGTTGTCAAATATAGTAGAGGATCAATCCCAAAAATCTTATTAATATGGTTAAATAATTAAATTGGTGTTTTCATATAAATTTCTTGCAAGTATTGACAACTTGAATGTTTAATTTGACTAAAAATACTCTTTTAGCTGGAATATTTTATCATCTTTTTATATCTATTCAACTATAGAAGAGGATCAACCCCAATAATCTTATTGATATGGTGAAAGAAGGGACTTGGTGTTTTCATGTAAATATCTTGCAAGTGTTGACACTTCAAATGTTTAATTTGACTAAAAATACTCTTTTAGCTGGAATATTTTTGCATCTTTTTATATGTTTTCAACTATAGAAGAGTTTCAACCCCAAAAATCTTATTGATTTGGTTAAATAAGGGACTTGGTGTTTTCATATATATTTCTTGCAAGTGTTGGTACCTCAAATGTTTAATTTGACTAAAAATACTCTTTTAGCTGGAATATTTTTGCATCATTTTATATGTTGTCAAATATAGAAGAGGATCAATCCCAAAAATCTTATTAATATGGTTAAATAATTAAATTGGTGTTTTCATATAAATTTCTTGCAAGTATTGACAACTTAAATGTTTAATTTGACTAAAAATACTCTTTTAGCTGGAATATTTTATCATCTTTTTATATCTATTCAACTATAGAAGAGGATCAACCCCAAAAATTTTATTGATATGGTGAAATAAGGGACTTGGGTGTTTTCATGTCATATTCTTGCAAGTGTTGACACCTCAAATGTTTAATTTGACTAAAAATACTCTTTTAGCTGGAATATTTTATCATCTTTTTATATCTATTCAACTATAGAAGAGGATCAACCCTAACAATCTTATTGATATGGTGAAAGAAGTTACTTGGTGTTTTCATGTAAATATCTTGCAAGTGTTGACACTTCAAATGTTTAATTTGACTAAAAATACTCTTTTAGCTGGAATATTTTTGCATATTTTTATATCTTATCAACTATAGAAGAGGATCAACCCCAAAAATTTTATTGATATGGTGAAATAAGGGACTTGGTGTTTTCATATATATTTCTTGTTAGTGTTGACACCTCAAATGTTTAATTTGACTAAAATTACTCTTTTAGCTGGCATATTTTTGCATCTTTTTATATGTTTTCAACTATAGAAGAGGATCAACCCCAAAAATCTTATTGATTTGGTTAAATAATGGACTTGGTGTTTTCATGTAAATTTCTTACAAGTGTTGACACTTCAAATGTTTAATTTGACTAAAAATACTCTTTTAGCTGGAATATTTTTGCATCTTTTTATATGTTTTCAACTATAGAAGAGGATCAACCCAGTACATATCATTGATTTGGTAAAATAAGGGACTTGGTGCTTTCATATAAATTTCTTGCAAGTGTTGACACCTCAAATGTTTAATTTGACTAAAAATACTCCTTT
This sequence comes from Piezodorus guildinii, assembly GCA_023052935.1. Classification (NCBI taxonomy): domain Eukaryota; kingdom Metazoa; phylum Arthropoda; class Insecta; order Hemiptera; family Pentatomidae; genus Piezodorus; species Piezodorus guildinii. The sequence continues at coordinate 2,475 of JAJSOM010000178.1, forward strand.
AGCTGGAATATTTTTGCATATTTTTATATCTTATCAACTATAGAAGAGGATCAACCCCAAAAATTTTATTGATATGGTGAAATAAGGGACTTGGTGTTTTCATGTCATATTCTTGCAAGTGTTGACACCTCAAATGTTTAATTTGACTAAAAATACTCTTTTAGCTGGAATATTTTTGCATCCTTTTATATGTTTTCAACTATAGAAGAGGATCAACCTCAATAATCTTATTGATATGGTTAAATAAGGGACTTGGTGTTTTCATATATATTTCTTGCAAGTGTTGGTACCTCAAATGTTTAATTTGACTAAAAATACTCTTTTAGCTGGAATATTTTTGCATCTTTTTATATGTTTTCAACTATAGAAGAGAATCAACCCCAAAAATCTTATTGGTGTGGTGAACTAAGAGACTTGGTGTTTTATGTAAATTTCTTGTAAGTGTTGGCACCTAAAATGTTTAAATAACCCACCTCACTCACCCTAATATAGACAGTTAGACTTAAGTTATTTCGGACAGCTTCTTGCATCGGGAAGAGAGTTTCTATATTAAAAAGTGTCCTTTTTAGTGTGGCAATCCTAGTTACCAGTGAATTATTTCGATTCGTATCCCTTTAAAAGGAGAATCGAGTCAAAAATGGAGGTTCTCTTCCATTTTGAACCTTATCCTGGTTACAACAAAAGTCAATTGTTAAGAATCCTTTCAACGAGAATGGTGACTTTAACTTAGTATGAAAAAAACAAAAATTAAAACAGTCCTTAAAATATGAAAATCGGGCATATCCTTTGAAATAGCAAATTAGTCCTTTTCGGGCGTAACCCACCTCACCCACCCTAATATAGACAGTTAGACTTAAGTTATTTCGGACAGCTTCTTGCATCGGGAAGAGAGTTTCTATATTAAAAAGTGTCCTTTATAGTGTGGTAATCCTAGTTACCAGTGATTTATTTCGATTCGTATCCTTTTAAAAGGAGAATCGAGTCAAAAATGGTGGTTCTCTTCCATTTTGAACCTTATCCTGGTTACAACAAAAGTCAATTGTTAAGAATCCTTTCAACGAGAATGGCGACTTTAACTTAGAATGAAAAAAACAAAAATTAAAACAGTCCTTAAAATATGAAAAAATCGGGCATATCCTTTGAAATAGCAAATTAGTCCTTTTCGGGCGTTCTAAAAATACTCATTTAGCTGGAGTATTTTTGCATCTTTTTATATGTTGTCAAATATAGAAGAGGATCAATCCCAAAAATCTTATTAATATGGTTAAATAATTAAATTGGTGTTTTCATATAAATTTCTTGCAAGTATTGACAACTTAAATGTTTAATTTGACTAAAAATACTCTTTTAGCTGGAATATTTTATCATCTTTTTATATCTATTCAACTATAGAAGAGGATCAACCCCAATAATCTTATTAATATGGTTAAATAATTAAATTGGTGTTTTCATATATATTTTTTGTAAGTGTCGACACCTCAAAAGTTTAATTTTACTAAAAATACTCTTTTAGCTGAAATATTTTTGCATCTTTTTATATGTCTTCAACTATAGAAGAGGATCAACCCCAAAAATCTTATTGATTTGGTTAAATAAGGGACTTGGTGTTTTCATATATATTTCTTGTTAGTGTTGACACCTCAAATGTTTAATTTGACTAAAATTACTTTTTTAGCTGGCATATTTTTGCATCATTTTATATGTTTTCAACTATAGAAGAGGATCAACCCCAAAAATCTTATTGATTTGGTTAAATAAGGGACTTGGTGTTTTCATATATATTTCTTGCAAGTGTTGGTACCTCAAATGTTTAATTTGACTAAAAATACTCTTTTAGCTGGAATATTTTTGCATCTTTTTATATCTTATCAACTATAGAAGAGGATCAACCCCAATAATCTTATTGATATGGTGGAATAAGGGACTTGGTGTTTTCATATATATTTCTTGCAAGTGTTGGTACCTCAAATGTTTAATTTGACTAAAAATACTCTTTTAGCTGGAATATTTTTGCATCTTTTTATATGTTTTTAACTATAGAAGAGGATCAACCGCAAAAATCTTATTGGTGTGGTGAACTAAGAGACTTGGTGTTTTATGTAAATTTCTTGTAAGTGTTGGCACCTAAAATATTTAAATTTTCTAAAAATACTCATTTAGCTGGAGTATTTTTGCATCTTTTTATATGTTGTCAAATATAGAAGAGAATCAACCCAAAAAATCTTATTGATATGGTGAAATAAGGGAATTGTTGTTTTAATGTAAATTTCTTGCAAGTGTTGACACTTCTAATGTTTAATTTGACTAAAAATACTCTTTTAGCTGAAAATTTATTTGCATCATTTTATATGTTGTCAAATATAGAAGAGGATCAATCCCAAAAATCTCATTAATATGGTTAAATAATTAAATTGGTGTTTTCATATAAATTTCTTGCAAGTATTGACAACTTAAATGTTTAATTTGACTAAAAATACTCTTTTAGCTGGAATATTTTATCATCTTTTTATATGTATTCAACTATAGAAGAGGATCAACCCCAATAATCTTATTGATATGGTGAAAGAAGGGACTTGGTGTTTTCATGTAAATATCTTGAGGGTGTTGACACTTCAAATGTTTAATTTGACTGAAAATACTCTTTTAGCTGGAATATATTTGCATCATTTTATATCGTGTCAACTATAGAAGAGGATCAGCGACAAAAATCTTATTGATATGGTGAAATAAGGGACTTGGTGTTTTCATGTAAATATCTTGCAAGTGTTGACACTTCAAATGTTTAATTTGACTAAAAATAATCTTTTAGCAGGAATATTTTTGCATCTTTTTATATCGTGTCAACTATAGAAGAGGATCAACCCTGTAAATATCATTGATATAGTGAAATAAGGGACTTGGTGTTTAAATGTCAATTTCTAACAAGTGTTGACACTTCTAATGTTTAATTTGACTAAAAATACTCTTTTAGCTGAAAATTTATTTGCATCATTTTATATGTTGTCAAATATAGAAGAGGATCAATCCCAAAAATCTTATTATTATGGTTAAATAATTAAATTGGTGTTTTCAGATAAATTTCTTGCAAGTATTGACAACTTAAATGTTTAATTTGACTAAAAATACTCTTTTAGCTGGAATATTTTATCATCTTTTTATATCTATTCAACTATAGAAGAGGATCAACCCTAACAATCTTATTGATATGGTGAAAGAAGTTACTTGGTGTTTTCATGTAAATATCTTGCAAGTGTTGACACTTCAAATGTTTAATTTGACTAAAAATACTCTTTTAGCTGGAATATTTTTGCATATTTTTATATCTTATCAACTATAGAAGAGGATCAACCCCAAAAATTTTATTGATATGGTGAAATAAGGGACTTGGTGTTTTCATGTAAATATCTTGCAAGTGTTGACACTTCAAATGTTTAATTTGACTAAAAATACTCTTTTAGCAGGAATATTTTTGCATCTTTTTATATCGTGTCAACTATAGAAGAGGATCAACCCTGTAAATATCATTGATATAGTGAAATAAGGGACTTGGTTTTTAAATGTCAATTTCTAACAAGTGTTGACACTTCTAATGTTTAATTTTACTAAAAATACTCTTTTAGCTGAAAATTTACTTGCATCATTTTATATTTTGTCAAATATAGAAGAGGATCAATCCCAAAAATCTTATTAATATGGTTAAATAATTAAATTGGTGTTTTCATATAATTTTCTTGCAAGTATTGATAACTTAAATGTTTAATTTGACTAAAAATACTCTTTTAGCTGGAATAATTTATCATCTTTTTATATGTTTTCAACTATAGAAGAGGATCAACCCCAAAAATCTAATTTATATGGTGAAATAAGGGACTTGGTGTTTTCATATATATTTCTTGTTAGTGTTGACACCTCAAATGTTTAATTTGACTAAAATTACTTTTTAGCTGGCATATTTTTGCATCTTTTTATATGTTTTCAACTATAGAAGAGGATCAACCCCAAAAATCTTATTGATTTGGTTAAATAAGGGACTTGGTGTTTTCATATATATTTCTTGCAAGTGTTGGTACCTCAAATGTTTAATTTGACTAAAAATACTCTTTTAGCTGGAATATTTTTGCATCTTTTTATATGTTTTCAACTATAGAAGAGGATCAACTGCAAAAATCTTATTGGTGTGGTGAACTAAGAGACTTGGTGTTTTATGTAAATTTCTTGTAAGTGTTGGCACCTAAAATGTTTAAATTTTCTAAAAATACTCATTTAGCTGGAGTATTTTTGCATCTTTTTATATGTTGTCAACTATAGAAGAGGATCAACCCTGTATATATCATTGATATTGTGACATGGTTAACGGTTAAGGTCCAGGTTCTTAGAAAATAAAATTATTAACGATCTTCTACTTTATTTCCTTTGTGGCATACAAGCATACGGCAAAACATATTCTTCGTAACACCAACTAAAATTAATTAAATAATAATCAGTTTTAAAAATAAAAAAGGAAATAATATCAAATAATCTTCAAAGTAAAGTTAACAGAGGATGCTTACCGCTGGGTATATTTTAAATATATATATGACGGAAGAAAATTAAATAAAAATATCCTTATACTGCTCCCTGCTAACTCGGTACTTCCATACATGGATACGTTACGAGACTTTCTACCGGAATGGCCTAAGATCGCGGAATTCCGGTACCTCCACGGTACTTCCTAGGCGGCGACACTGTACTTTCCATATGTAGGCTCAAGTTTAAAACACCGGGCGGACGAAACCGAGCGGGAAAATTAAAACTTGTTACACACTCCCCTCCAGCGGGTAAGTCCGTCAGGTGGTTTGGAATAACTTAAGCTTCGATGGATGCCATAAACCTACGAACTTTCCATTCTGATCCCTTAACTTACACGACCCGCCACCCGTAACTGAGACAACTGTATAAGGGCCTTCATACTTGGGGTTAAGTTTAGCTGCGAGTTTATCTGCTGCTGAAGATAACTGAAAAGTCATTTTTAAAACCTGATCTCCCGGATGGAAACGATCTTTCCGGCGTCTCAAATTATAACGACTACTCTGATTTATGCTTGCTTTAAGAGAATTTTCCTCAGCGACATGATGAACTTCAGGCAATTTGGCCACTTTTGCCGCCCAACGAGTCTGTTCTTCTTCGCGAGCTGCTAGAATATCTCCCTCGAGAACTTGGTGTAAAGGCCTTAGCTCTCTACCGAAATTTAAGAAAGCAGGGCTGAACTTGGTCGAGTCCTGAACTGCGGAATTCAATGCAAATTGGATCTCTCCTAACTTCTCGTCCCAGCGTTGGTGTTTTTTCCCAAGATACGTGACGATAAGTTGCTTTATATTACGGTTAGACCGTTCTGTGGGATTTGCCTGTGAGTGATAAAGAGGAGTAGTCTCCCTCTTGATTCCGAACTCCTTAGCTACTTCATCAACAAGATTACTCACAAAGTTCTTTGCATTGTCGGAAATTAATTTCCTAGGTGCACCATACCTCTGTAATATTCGGGACTTTAATTTCGACACTATAACCGAAGAGGTAGCTTTCCTAATGGGACACAATTCCACCCATCGGCTAAATAAATCGACGAAAACTAGGAGATAAACGTTGCCTTTAGTGCTTCTAGGATAGGGACCCATAATGTCGACAGAAACGATTTCCCACGGCTGCTTGTTATAGCGAGGGTACATCAATCCACGAGGTGGTGTATTTCTGGGTTTTACCTTTTGACACAACTCACACTGTCTCACATATTGGCTTATATCCGAATAAAGACCCGGCCAATAATATAGTCTGCTAACCCGCGAGAACGTCTTATCAATCCCTAAGTGGCCAGACTGAGGAAGATCATGATTATCATATATTATAGATCTCCGCAGGTGTCTTGGAACAACCACTTTCCACTCCTCACTGGGGTCCTCCAACTCTCCTTTCAAAGAGTTCTTCCGATGATACAGTAACTGCCCGTCCTTTATCAACCAGCCAGGGTGAAATTCTGGGAACTTTTGGACTCTGTAAAATTTCTGATCGTACCATTCATCAGACGATATAGGGGTTCCCGAAGACGAAATATCATTGGAAGAGGAGCCATGATCGATACCTGTAGATAAAACAGTTATTGCGGCAATTCTGGATAATGCATCGGCCACTGTATTCAGTTTGCCCTTACGGTATTCCACTTTGTAATTATACGGTTGTAACCGAAGAGCCCATCTAGCCAAACGACCCGAAGGGTTCTTCAAATTTAGAAGCCACTTAAGACTGGCATGGTCCGTTATAACGGTAAAGGAATATCCCTCCAAGTAATGCCGATTCTTTTCGATACCAAACAGGACTGCCAGGCATTCCTTTTCGGTGACGGTATAATTTCTTTCAGCTGGACTGAGGGTACGTGAGCAAAAAGCGATAACCCTTTCTTCGCCATCTTGTATCTGTGTTAAGACAGCTCCAAGACCTGTATCACTGGCATCGGTCTGTAGTTGAAAAGGCTGCTCGAAATCGGGCCTTGCTAATATTGGTGCTTCAGTCAGTGCTGACTTGAGAGCATTGAAAGAGGCTTCTTGCTCTCCTGACCATATCCATTTAGCTTTGCGTTTGAGCAAGGATGTAAGGGGAGAGACAACCGCGGAAAAATCTTTTATAAAACGGCGATACCACCCTGCCATTCCAAGGAACCTTCTAAGTTGCCCAACATTGGTGGGTGGAGGGATCGAAGTAATGGAACTTACTTTGTCTGGATCAACGCTCAGGCCTTCACTATTAACTAAATACCCTAAGTATCTAACTTCTTTACAACCAAATTTGCATTTATCGGGATTAATACGCAACCCTGAAGCTTTAAGTCGACGAAATACTTTCTGAAGCATGTCTAAATGCAATTTAAAAGTTGGCGTGCAAACCAAAATATCGTCTAGGAAAACTACAACGTACGGGTATAGTTCGGGTCCAAATATGGCATCGGCTAACCTCTGAAAGGTAGCAGGTGAATTGGTTAGCCCAAAAGGCATAACTTTAAACCTAAATAACCCTCTGCCCGGAACTGTAAACGCTGTAATCTCTTTACTAGATTCGTCAGCTAGTGGTACTTGCAGAAATGCCTGCTTAAGGTCAAATTTGGACAGATATCTCGCTTGTCTAAGTCCGTCTAAAAGAGAAGTCATATTTGGCATGGGATATGAATCTTTACAAGTAACTTCGTTTACCTTGCGAAAATCGATACAGAACCGGTAACCCGATCCCTTGCGAACCATGACTACCGGAGATGACCATGGAGATTGGCAAGGCTCAACTAAGCCTTCTTCTAACATCCGATCAAGTTCCTGGTACATTGCCTCAAGAACTTTAGGCGAGTAGTGGTAGGAGCGTTGCTTAATAGGTTGAGCACCCATAACATCTATCTTATGTCTTATACGAGTTGTTAATCCCGGAGAATCTTGGAGAGTTAGCAAACCTTCACTAACTATCTTATCCAGATCTAACTTTTCTGAGGAACTGAGTGAATTAATACCACAAATTGATGTTTCCCTTCCCTCTATTGGAACATCCTGACGGAACGAAAACTTATGGCTAGGATCGTCTTGAAACCACCAGGTTGCTTCACGAAAATTCATGCACATATTAGAATTAACTATAAAATCTAATCCAAACAAAAACATAAATGGAAGTGATGTTAAAGCATACAGTATTATGTTGTACGACCTACCTCCAACTGTAATTGGAATAGAGAATATTTTATCCACAATACTGGTACTTCCATTAGCGACACAAATATTAAACTCGGGAATTTCCTCAACGACATAACCCAGTTGAAGGAGAATTTTGATCCCTTCTGGTCCAACGAATGAGGTGGTTGAACCAGGGTCAAATAGGGCCAAGTAATTCAACTCTCTTCGGCACTGTTTTCCTATTTGGAAAACCATGTAAAGCTGTTTAGGGAACGATACGGGATAAAGAGGTACGGTAAAATTTTCTAAAGAATTCGAGGCGACATTTGAGGAAACGAGATCAGATTTAGCGGTACAAAAAGGTATACGATACGGAACGGTATTTAGTGGGTCAGCTAAAACTGTAGGAATAGGAATGACCCTCACTTCCGATTCCCTCGCCCATTTCCCGGTGTACATTTAGGGCAGGCGTGAATGGAAACTCCTGGGTTACCACAACGATAGCAGAACAACTTACGAGGTAGCGAACATCTGGAATATACATGTGGTCCACCACAATTCCAGCAATTTAATTTCTTAGCTGTTAGAGCTGGCTGTAAGTCTTTTGAGATGTTTTTATTGTCAACGATTGATTCAGAACTATTTCTGGATCGTACTTTGGTCGATGGGGATAACCTTTCCATACAACCAACTGACTCGGTTTTCATTCGTTCGAATTCGGGATTACAATTTGATTTGTCGGCAGAAGCGTCAGAATCTGTTGGCACCGAGGAACCCGAAGGTAAAATACTATATATTCCCGAGGATTCTTTCTTATACTGCCTATTTGTAGTGGGATTCGTAAATCGGGATTTCTCTTTTCCATTCGGTTTTTCCGCTCGGCCTTCTTGAGCCATCATCTCGGAGATTCTAGATCGTTCCGTGACGAAATTTATTAAGTCCCTATAAGAGGGAATCTCAGTCGACTTTATCCGCTCTTCGAACGATCTTCTGGTCCCTGGGTCTAAATTGGTGAGGGCTAAATGAAGTTTAATGAAGTCCCCCATATCTTCGATGCCTAAAGCCGATAGGGCGGAAAAATTATTTTCATGTTCGGATAAAAATCTTTGCAAATTATTTGCGGACGAATTGTTTAGAGGGGTGAAATCCAACACTCTTTTAATGTAAAATCGGGCTAGCCGTCTTTTATTTTGATAACGAGCAACTACCGCATCATAGGCTAGGGAATAATTACTTTCCTCTAATGCGAACCCCGAGATAAGGGACAAAGCTTCCCCGCGTAAACTACTTCTTAGATAATGGAATTTCCTTATGGTCGATAAAGATTTCTCTCTATGAACCATAGAATCAAAAAGAGAATAGAACTCATTCCAGTCTTCCAATTTCCCCGAGAATGTCGGTAAATCAATTCTTGGTAGCTCCTGAGGAACAGAGTAAGTAGGGGTAGAAAAAACATCAGGTTTCTTTTCCGTGGGAGTACACGTTTTAATTAATTTATAATAATTCGCTTTAGTGGTGTCGACTAAATCGAAAAATGAATTTTGTACAGCTGAGGTTTCGACCTTGTCCTTAGTACCCGTCACGGTTGAGTTGTATTCACGGATTTTGGACTGGATCTTTTCAAAACGCGACTCGTAATTGACCAGCCTATCATAAACTGGTTTAAAATCAACTACTGTATCAACACTCAAGGAGTTTGATTTAGTAAAAATGTTCTGAACTGCAGCAAATATATCCTCCCGTTCCGATATCAAGACGTCGGGATTACCCATTATGGCAAAGCAAACAAAACGTAAAAAAATTTAAAAAACAGAAATAAACTAGCACTCTGGAAACCGATAATAGAACCAGGAGAAAATTTTCCTTTAAGATAAAATAAAATAAATTCCTACTTTAAGGCAATTAAAATAAAAACCTGTAAAAAGATTAGACAAAATATAATTTAAATTAAATTAAACTCGGTAAGCGTCCTTTACAAATTCAAGGTACAAGTTGAATAACAGGAAAACAAAGTCTTAAACCTTATATGAACCTATCAAAACAAAAGTTTAAGAAATAAATTAATGAGACAAATAACAATTATTCTCAAACTCTAATCAATCTAAATTTTGATTAATAAGATACCTTATAAAAACAAAAAATTATTTTGTACAAAAAATTATTTTCTCTGTTATCTAAAGTTATTTACAAAAAAATAAAATATTGTTATTATAATAATAATTCTTATCAACCACAAAATTCATAATTATTAAATCTTAATTAAATACAAGTAAATAAATCCTAATTTGAAACCTTTTAATTTGAGATTTTAATTAAAATAAAACAGTCTAAATTTACTAAAACAGTTTAATAAACGTTACTTTTAAATAAAAAATTTTAATCAATATAGAAATATTTTGTATTAAATAACACAAGAAACTTTTACGGAAGATATATTACCATAAAAAAATTAAATGTTTTTCTTCCTAATTAGAACTATATAGAAATATTTTGTCGATACAATATAGTTTTACGGAATATATTACAATTTTTAAAATAAAAATAATAATAAAATGTTTTCCTTCTTAATTAGAACAATATAGAAATATTTTGTCGATACAATAAAGTTTTACGGAATATATTACAATTTTTAAAATAAAAATAAAAATAAAATGTTTTTCTTCTTAATTAGAACAATATAGAAATATTTTGTCGATACAATAAAGTTTTACGGAATATATTACAATTTTTAAAATAAAAAATAAAATGTTTTCCTTCGATACGATAATCATAAAAGTCTTAACTTTGTTGATGCAATTGACTATACCTAATACCATGCTTGCGAATTACTGCAATGCAAATAGTGTCACTTAATTCTTCCAATGTATTATTCATTTCCTTTTAACAAAAAAAATAACCATTAAAGTCAGCACTTAACTTAAAAAATGTCCTTGTCCTGGTCTCGGGCGCCATATTTTTGTGACATGGTTAACGGTTAAGGTCCAGGTTCTTAGAAAATAAAATTATTAACGATCTTCTACTTTATTTCCTTTGTGGCATACAAGCATACGGCAAAACATATTCTTCGTAACACCAACTAAAATTAATTAAATAATAATCAGTTTTAAAAATAAAAAAAGGAAATAATATCAAATAATCTTCAAAGTAAAGTTAACAGAGGATGCTTACCGCTGGGTATATTTTAAATATATATATGACGGAAGAAAATTAAATAAAAATATCCTTATACTGCTCCCTGCTAACTCGGTACTTCCATACATGGATACGTTACGAGACTTTCTACCGGAATGGCCTAAGATCGCGGAATTCCGGTACCTCCACGGTACTTCCTAGGCGGCGACACTGTACTTACCATATGTAGGCTCAAGTTTAAAACACCGGGCGGACGAAACCGAGCGGGAAAATTAAAACTTGTTACAATATAGTGAAATAAGGGACTTGAAGTTTTCATGTCAGTTTCTTACAAGTGTTGACATTTAAATATTTAATTTGACTAAAAATACTCTTTTAGCTGGAATATTTTTGCATCTTTTTATATGTTGTCAAATATAGAAGAGAATCAATCCAAAAAATCTTATTGATATAGTGAAATAAGGGAATTGTTGTTTTAATGTAAATTTCTTGCAAGTTTTGACACCTCAAATGTTTAATTTGACTAAAAATACTCTTTTAGCTGGAATATTTTTGCATATTTTTATATCTTATCAACTATAGAAGAGGATCAACCCCAAAAATTGTATTGATATGGTGAAATAAGGGACTTGGTGTTTTCATGTCATATTCTTGCAAGTGTTGACACCTCAAATGTTTAATTTGACTAAAAATACTCTTTTAGCTGGAATATTTTTGCATCCTTTTATATGTTTTCAACTATAGAAGAGGATCAACCCCAATAATCTTATTGATATGGTTAAACTAAGAGACTTGGTGTTTTATGTAAATTTCTTGTAAGTGTTGGCACCTAAAATGTTTAAATTTTCTAAAAATACTCATTTAGCTGGAGTATTTTTGCATCTTTTTATATGTTGTCAAATATAGAAGAGATCAACCCAAAAAATCTTATTGATATGGTTAAATAAGGGAAATTGGTTTTTTATTAAATTTCTTGCAAGTGTTGACACTTTAAATGTTTAATTTGACTAAAAATACTCTTTTAGCTGAAATTTTATACATCTTTTTATATTTGTCAATATAAAGAGGATCAACCCCAAAATCTTATTATATGGTATAAAAAGGGATTGGTTTTCATGTAAATATCTTGCAAGTATTGACAACTTAAATGTTTAATTTGACTAAAAATACTCTTTTAGCTGGAATATTTTTCATCTTTTTATTATTCAACTATAGAAGAGGATCAACCCACATATCATTGATTTGGGTAAAAAGGGACTTGGTGTTTTCATTAAATTCTTGCAAGTTTGACACTCAAATGTTTAATTTGACTAAAAATACTCTTTTAGCTGGAATATTTTTGCATTTTTTATATTTATCAACTATAGAAGAGGATCAACCCAAAAATTATTGATATGGTAAATAAGGGACTTGGTGTTTCATATAATTCTTGCAAGTGTTGACACCTCAAATGTTTAATTTGACTAAAAATACTCTTTTAGCTGGAATATTTTTGCATCTTTTATATTTTATCAACTATAGAAGAGGATCAACCCCAAAATTTATTGATATGGTAAATAAGGGACTTGGTGTTTTCATTATATTTCTTGCAAGTGTTGTACCTCAAATGTTTAATTTGACTAAAAATACTCTTTTAGCTGGAATATTTTTGCATCTTTTATATGTTTTCAACTATAGAAGAGGATCAACCCATACATATCATTGATTGGTAAAATAAGGGACTTGGTGCTTTCATATAAATTTCTTGCAAGTTTTGACACCTCAAATGTTTAATTTGACTAAAAATACTCTTTTAGCTGAAAATTTATTAGCATCATTTTATATGTTGTCAAATATAGAAGAGGATCAATCCCAAAAATCTTATTAATATGGTTAATAATTAAATTGGTGTTTTCATATAAATTTCTTGCAAGTATTGACAACTTAAATGTTTAATTGACTAAAAATACTCTTTTAGCTGGAATATTTTATCATCTTTTTATATCTATTCAACTATGAAGAGGATCAACCCCAATAATCTTATTGATATGAGTGAAAAAGGGACTTGGTGTTTTCATGTAAATTCTTGCAAGTGTTGACACTTCAAATGTTTAATTTGACTAAAAATACTCTTTTAGCTGAATAATTTTTGCATCTTTTTATATGTTTCAAACTATAGAAGAGGATCAACCCAATACATATCTTATTAGATTGGTTAAATAATAAGGGACTTGGTGCTTTCATATAAATTTCTTGCAAGTATTGACACCTTCAAATGTTTAATTTGACAAAAATACTCTTTTAGCTGGAATATTTTTGCATATTTTTATATTTTCAACTATAGAAGAGGATCAACCCCAAAAATTGTATTGATATGGTGAAATAAGGGACTTGGTGTTTTCATGTCATATTCTTGCAAGTGTTGACACCTCAAATGTTTAATTTGACTAAAAATACTCTTTTAGCTGGAATATTTTTGCATCCTTTTATATGTTTTCAACTATAGAAGAGGATCAACCCCAATAATCTTATTGATATGGTTAAATAAGGGACTTGGTGTTTTCATATATATTTCTTGCAAGTGTTGGTACCTCAAATGTTTAATTTGACTAAAAATACTCTTTTAGCTGGAATATTTTTGCATCTTTTTATATGTTTTCAACTATAGAAGAGGATCAACCCCAAAAATCTTATTGGTGTGGTGAACTAAGAGACTTGGTGTTTTATGTAAATTTCTTGTAAGTGTTGGCACCTAAAATGTTTAAATTTTCTAAAAATACTCATTTAGCTGGAGTATTTTTGCATCTTTTTATATGTTGTCAAATATAGAAGAGAATCAACCCAAAAAATCTTATTGATATGGTGAAATAAGGGAATTGTTATTTTAATGTAAATTTCTTGCAAGTGTTGACACTTCTAATGTTTAATTTGACTAAAAATACTCTTTTAGCTGAAAATTTATTAGCATCATTTTATATGTTGTCAAATATAGAAGAGGATCAATCCCAAAAATCTTATTAATATGGTTAAATAAATAAATTTGGGGTTTTCATATAAATTTCTTGCAAGTATTGACAACTTAAATGTTTAATTTGACTAAAAATACTCTTTTAGCTGGAATATTTTATCATCTTTTTTATCTATTCAACTATAGAAGAGGATCAACCCCAATAATCTTATTGATATGGTGAAAGAAGGGACTTGGTGTTTTCATGTAAATATCTTGCAAGTGTTGACACATCAAATGTTTAATTTGACTAAAAATACTCTTTTAGCTGGAATATTTTTGCATCTTTTTATATGTTTTCAACTATAGAAGAGGATCAACCCAGTACATATCATTGATTCGGTAAAATAAGGACTTGGTGCTTTCATATAAATTTCTTGCAAGTGTTGACACCTCAAATGTTTAATTTGACTAAAAATACTCTTTTAGCTGGAATATTTTTGCATATTTTTATATCTTATCAACTATAGAAGAGGATCAACCCCAAAAATTTTATTGATATGGTGAAATAAGGGACTTGGTGTTTTCATGTCATATTCTTGCAAGTGTTGACACCTCAAATGTTTAATTTGACTAAAAATACTCTTTTAGCTGGAATATTTTTGCATCCTTTTATATTGTTTTCAACTATAGAAGAGGATCAACCCCAATAATCTTATTGATATGGTTAAATAAGGAACTTAGTGTTTTCATATATATTTCTTGCAAGTGTTGGTACCTCAAATGTTTAATTTGACTAAAAATACTCTTTTAGCTGGAATATTTTTGCATCTTTTTATATGTTTTCAACTATAGAAGAGGATCAACCCCAAAAATCTTATTGGTGTGGTGAACTAAGAGACTTGGTGTTTTATGTAAATTTCTTGTAAGTGTTTGCACCTAAAATGTTTAAATTTTCTAAAAATACTCATTTAGCTGGAGTATTTTTGCATCTTTTTATATGTTGTCAAATATAGAAGAGAATCAACCCAAAAAATCTTATTGATGTGGTGAAATAAGGGAATTGTTGTTTTATGTAAATTTCTTGCAAGTGTTGACACTTCTAATGTTTAATTTGACTAAAAATACTCTTTTAGCTGAAAATTTATTTGCATCATTTTATATGTTGTCAAATATAGACGAGGATCAATCCCAAAAATCTTATTAATATGGTTAAATAATTAAATTGGTGTTTTCATATAAATTTCTTGCAAGTATTGATAACTTAAATGTTTAATTTGACTAAAAATACTCTTTTAGCTGGAATAATTTATCATCTTTTTATATGTTTTCAACTATAGAAGAGGATCAACCCCAAAAATCTAATTGATATGGTAAAATAAGGGACTTGGTGTTTTCATATATATTTCTTGTTAGTGTTGACACCTCAAATGTTTAATTTGACTAAAATTACTCTTTTAGCTGGCATATTTTTGCATCTTTTTATATGTTATCCTTTTATATGTTTTCAACTATAGAAGAGGATCAACCCCAATAATCTTATTGATATGGTTAAATAAGGGACTTGGTGTTTTCATATATATTTCTTGCAAGTGTTGGTACCTCAAATGTTTAATTTGACTAAAAATACTCTTTTAGCTGGAATATTTTTGCATCTTTTTATATGTTTTCAACTATAGAAGAGGATCAACCCCAAAAATCTTATTGGTGTGGTGAACTAAGAGACTTGGTGTTTTATGTAAATTTCTTGTAAGTGTTGGCACCTAAAATGTTTAAATTTTCTAAAAATACTCATTTAGCTGGAGTATTTTTGCATCTTTTATATGTTGTCAAATATAGAAGAGAATCAACCCAAAAATCTTATTTGATATGGTGAAATAAGGGAATTGTTATTTTAATGTAAATTTCTTGCAAGTGTTGACACTTCTAATGTTTAATTTGACTAAAAATACTCTTTTAGCTGAAAATTTATTAGCATCATTTTATATGTTGTCAAATATAGAAGAGGATCAATCCCAAAAATCTTATTAATATGGTTAAATAAATAAATTGGTGTTTTCATATAAATTTCTTGCAAGTATTGACAACTTAAATGTTTAATTTGACTAAAAATACTCTTTTAGCTGGAATAATTTATCATCTTTTTATATCTATTCAACTATAGAAGAGGATCAACCCCAATAATCTTATTGATATGGTGAAAGAAGGGACTTGGTGTTTTCATGTAAATATCTTGCAAGTGTTGACACATCAAATGTTTAATTTGACTAAAAATACTCTTTTAGCTGGAATATTTTTGCATCTTTTTATATGTTTTCAACTATAGAAGAGGATCAACCCAGTACATATCATTGATTCGGTAAAATAAGGGACTTGGTGCTTTCATATAAATTTCTTGCAAGTGTTGACACCTCAAATGTTTAATTTGACTAAAAATACTCTTTTAGCTGGAATATTTTTGCATATTTTTATATCTT
>JAJSOM010000179.1:0-30993 GCA_023052935.1 Piezodorus guildinii
AAATGTATTCTGAAATAGTAATATTCTGTTGTTTAATGGTTTCAAATGTTCATATTCTCACTAATCTTCGACATAATTTTATGTTCTAAACAATGCTTCTCCTTATGTAACAAATACCCAACCTTGTAAAGATTTTTTTTTTTAAATAAGGTCCTAAAATAAAAACGCAACGATCAAAAAAACGGCTTCGAATTATTTTTAAGAGAGTAATAGTTGAAATTTTAAAAATATTTGATAAGAATATGTGGATGGCTCTGTATTGTGCAGATAATATTATAATAAAATATAAAAGCAAAAAACTGACCGTCCAAAAAATATGTAATATTAAAACTGAAAGTCTGATTATTCATCTAATAAGAAAACAATACCTCAAATGACAATACCTTAGCTTATTTCTGAATTTTTCAGAACTTCTGGATACACAATAAGTGTTTCGACTGTTCACCGGTTCCTAAAAAAATATAACGAAAAGAAAATCATGGTACAGCCAATAAGAGAACAGGTTGAATATAACATATTTTTAAAGAGAAGTTTGATGAAATACAATGTTTATAGATGACTCCCAACTAAAATATGAAAAAATTATGGTTTGGAGGAAACCAAATAAATAATTTAGTATGCCATAGTAAAACACCTTGAGCGGTCAGTGATAGTAAGGTCCATTTTTCTTTGAAACAGTTTAATAACATTGGATTCATGAGCAGAATTATTGATAGGTTTGTGTATTTTTTAAGTATCCAAAGTCAGAATTAAAAATAAAAGAATAAATTAAAATTTTGACATACGCGCAACCATGACTCGGGATATATATACGTTATCAATTCAGATTTATTTGTTGCAAAATTTTCAAAAAGTTCTTAAAATCTCTCACCCATTATTTATTTCAAATTTAATTAACTTTTTGTGGGTCCTACTAAAAAGGAAAAATCAGGAAATACTATAATGGAGTGGGATGATATTTTACTATTTTACACCAAACAATCAAATAATGAGTAAGAGCAATTCTAGTAGGCTAAAATGTATAATTATACAAACAAATTTACCAACTAGATGTTTATTTATGATCACTGCATTAATATAATTAGGAAACCACGTAATTCCGAATTTCGGAGAGGACGTTAAAAGGTGGTCCCGAGCCTGTGCGATGTTAGGTACTCGTTAAAGATCCCTATCCTACTAAAACCTGGATAGGCAAAATTTAGGACTCCCACTGTAGCATCGTCTGATTAGCCACATCAGCATAAAGGGACATTAAACAAATAAATAAAACGTGATTCCGAATACTTTTTACACAATTGACATATACTATTTTTGATTTTTCGTAAATGAACGTTCAAAATAAAATTATAGTTGTCGTGATTTTTGGTTTTAGCTATTTTATACCTTCCTTCTAACATTATAAAGTGGTTAACAACTCCTTAAAAACACAAAAAATAAGTTAAAAGCAAGTAAATTACGTAACGGTAGTGATTTCCGAATAGTTTTGATACTCACTGTAGTAGGACATGCGTAGTACGCTTTATTTCATTCTGATCAGGGCCTGCTGGAACGGAAAAAGAATACTGCTCTGCCTTATCTCTAAGCAATGAGGGAACACATCTTATGATTTGTTTGTTTATTCATTTAACATCACTTTATGATACTTAGGGTACTCACTACGTTTTCTATAGCATGCTATTTGTGCTATTGTGCTAAACCCATCAATTTTATACAGGAAATAACTGTAGAAACTCGACGGGTTTAGCAAAATAACACAAATAGCATGCTATAGCAAACGTAGTGAGTACCCCTACTATGACTAGTCGGACGATGCTATAGCGGTAGTCCTAAATTTTGCCTATCCAGTATGTAATTAGGATAGGGATCTTTAACGATTACTAGACATCGTAAAGAGTCGGGGCCACCTTTTCACGTCCCCTCCCGAAGGACGTCATAACTAATTTCTTTTACTCCCATTTAAAATCCTTCTTTAAAAGCCACCTGACAGGTTTGAACCCGCGACCATGCCCAAAGAAGGCTATTATGCTAGGCCACCACACCCAGGTTACCTCAAACCTTTTGATTTTATTTAGACCTCTTTGTTGAGTTGGGTAGGTAACTGTTGTTTTATATTGTTTACATTCGAGATAAAGTACCGCGGATTTCACAGATTTAAATGTTTGATTTGATCGATTTTATAAGCTCTTTTCTGACCTACGGTTTTGACATATTTTGAAGTTTTTCATATTAAAAAGTGAAAACAGTTTGTAGACTAAAAATGAGCAAAAAGGAGGAAAAAAGTGATTCACAGGAAGAGAAGCCCTTAGTGCCAAGAACTGCTGTCAGTTTGCAGAGAATGAAATTAGAGAAGTTAATGAAAAATCCGGTAAGTCCAGTAAGTTCTACATTGTTCTATTAATTTTTAAGACTATGATTGGCATTATTTATCTGACATTTATAGGACAAACCAGTAGTAATCCCAGAAAGACTGAAAGAGAAAAAACTACCTCATGTGCCAGATTTTGTTAGGAATGTGATGGGCTCCAGTGCTGGTGCTGGAAGTGGTGAGTTCCATGTCTACAGACATTTGCGTAGAAAGGAGTATGCAAGACAGAAAATCATACATGAGAAAGGAGAAAAGGTACATTAACTGACTTGAATGTTTCTATCATTTTATTTTGCAATGGTTTTACAGGATTTTAAATGCAATGTTGAATACTTGGTTAAAGTTAAAAAATTGCTGTTCAGTATTAGAATATTGGTTTATTTATGTTAATTACGTTTTAGTGAGTAGGTATATGTGTTTTTCATCTTCACGATATTGACATCGCTGATTTATGCTACTGATTCATCTAAGGTTGAAAATGCTTAAAGGATTATTAAAGGAAAATGGCAAAAAAAGGATTATCGGGCTTTACTTGGCTCAGGATTCGCAAGAATAAATATAAATGCAATACCATATAAAGTCCTCTCGGAGAAAGCTTATGACAACAGGTGGACTCGGCTTCTAAGATTCTTAAGTTAGAACTATGTGGCTACTGACACTAGTTCTCTGCTTAGTTTCAGAAACTGTTAGGTAGTATCAGCAAAAAATAAAATGGACTGTCAGTTTGTGGTGCATCAACTGGATCAAAAATGCCTTTTAAGAAGGATACATTATAATAATTCCTCCTGGCACTAACCCTTCCTCTATAAAGTGGGTACTTAAAGGTGAAACCTTTCTACGTATCGATGCCAACCCTTATTGGGCTTTAGTGGTTCAAGTTTTTTTAAAAGTTTATATTTTTATTATTCTTAATAGCATTAATAACTCTTTCCCTCAATCTTTATCCATATTTTCTGGTTTATATGAGAGAGATGAATTGGAAGATGCTCTCATTGAGGCACGGTGTAATACAGTGTCAAAACAGCATTTACTAATAATCCTATGAAAATTATATTTTAAATAAACAACTAAGCATGAATGCAGAAAATGCAATTAATTTTGTAGTCTTCAGCATGATAGAATATGGTAAATAATTATAACTATTATTAATGGTTTAAGTTCCTTTATAAGTTAACTGTGTGTTAAAATAAAAGCCTTTTACTTGTTTACAGTTCGTGGGGCATATCCTGGTCTCGATCATTTTGTAATGTTTAATTGATGATTTATATTTGAAAAATATATACTTAATTATGGTTATTGTTTCTTTTGATATATTGACCTAATTTTACAGGCACTGCTTGATGAGGAGTATCAAATGAAACTAGAGATTAATCAAAAAATTGCAGAACAAAAAACTGCAAAGAAACGTGCAAAAAGGCTAAAAATGAAAGAAAAACTCAAGAAAAAGAAGCAATCAGGTTCAGTTAACTCAAATGGAACAAAGCAAGACTCAGGACAAGATAATAGTGATTCAAGTGTCAATAGTGCATCTGAAGATGAAAGTTCAAGTAATGCATAACATGTAAATAGTTAAAAAATATATTTATGTAAATATAATTATATCTTTAAATAAAAATTGGCTATCAATTTTTTTTTTTTTTTTTTAAATCTTCTGGTGATTATTTTTACTTTCACTTACCTATATATGAAGTATATAGTAAGGGATAGGGGTAGGCATAATCGAATGATGGTCATAATCGAATGATCGGACTTCGATGATTTAAATAATCGAATAATTCCATGATTGAATCATTGAATGACTAATATGCAATGTGAAAGACAATATGCCACAATTCCCCTCTCTATGATTGCTAAGCTGGCTGAGCCTAGGTGGAAATATTCATATAATTTATGTGGTGAGCAATTAATTAAAATTTAATGGGCTTTAATATCATGTAGGTTTCATTCTGATTGAAATAGTCTGACAGGGCTTTAGTGCAGATATTTTAAATTTTCTTCCTCTAAAGTACCTTTAATTTTCTAGATTCTATAAAAACAACCATATTATCTTGTTACCATTGATAATCAACAGCTAAATATGCAGGTTGAGCGAATTTGATAAACAACTAAAGGAGAAAAGCGAACAAATATTTGTTTATGCATTTTTTGTGTTTTTGAACACAAACAGTAATATAGATGTATAATATACCGTTGGATAGCTAAAGATTTTAGGAAAAATATCTGATTGATGGAATTGTAAAGGGTAATGGAGAGTGACAAAAAGCCTATAAAACTAACTATTTTTTGCGTTCCCGAAAAGGAAAATTCATGTTGATGGTGCTGCACCTGGCGGCTTGTCAATGAAGCACAGCGCGCCAATTTTGTTTTTGAACATAAGAACAGTAATATAGACCTATAATATACCGTTTGAAAGAGAAAGATTTTAGAAAATATATTATCTTATACACAAGCTTGTAAATTGAATAAAGGGTGATAAAAAGCCGATAAAACTGACATATTATTTTAGATAATAATATAATAGAGTTTTTAATAAAACACATGTTTCTATATTAATTCTTTAATGGTTTCACTCATATTTATCTCTAACTGTATTTGGAAATTATTTAATCAATTTTAAAAATGAAGGTAAGTGAAGATAAGATTTTTTTTTTTATTCTAGAGTCACCATCTATTTTTTCAATATTAGGCAAAATATGGTTTTAAATTTAATTAATTTGGTTTCTTTCATCCTTCCTTCTTGACCTCCAAAACACCATCAAACCACTCATCAATCTCCTTACAAGTCTCTTATCAGAGTTCCCGCTTAATCTCCCAAGATGAACAAACAGACTCTAGCTATTCAACTATGGAATTCCAATGGCCTAAATAATCACAGAAACGAACTTGACATCTTTCTTTACGACAATCACATTGACATTGCCCTGATCACTGAAACTCATTTCACAACTCATTCTCACTTTTACATACGGGACTACATCACTTACAGATCAAATCATCCAGATAACACATCCCATGCAGGCTCATGTATCCTTATTCACAAACCCTTACCCCACTCTCTGATTCCCTCTAGTCCAACTGACACCATTCAGTCAACGTCTATCACCTTATCCTGCCACCCCTTTACCACAACGATCTCAGCTGTATACTGCCCTCCCTATATTCCCTATCCTTTATCACCTAGATACCTTATTCAGATCCTTTGGTCCGCGCTTCATTGCTGGTGGTGACTACAACACCAAATACCAACAGTGGGGATGTCGATCATCCAATACTCGTGGCAGGATTCTTTCCCAGGTCACACACTCCAACAGCTATTCCGTTCTTTCACCCTCAGACCCTACTTATTGGCCAACATCCCTTATAAAACGCCCTGATATACTTGATATATTCGTTACATCCCAAATACCTACAGTCCAAACCACGATAAAAACCTTAGATGACCTTTGCTCAGATCACAGTCCAGTTCGGCTTCCCATGCACTCCTATCCTCTTCCCAAACCTTCTTTTCCTTCACTGATTACTGGACATGTTAACTGGGACAATTTTCGGCTTGACATGGAAAGCAAACTTGACTTGACAATTCCATTAAAAACCAAACAACACATTGACTCAGCCATTGAACAACTCACAAAAACAATTGAGACAGTTATCCATTACAATACATCACACCCTACAAACAAAAACCCTCAAGACCTTAACAATAACTTGCCACGACATATCCGAACACTTCTAAAAGAAAAATGACTAGCAAGAACTAAGTGGCATAAAACTAGGTACTCATCTGACAAAGCTCGTTACACCCAACTTACTAACAAATTAAAAAAAGAAATAAGAAAATTTAAAGTACAGACTTTACAGAAAACCTCAACACCTCTGATAAATCCTTATGGATAATGTGATAACACTAAGCACTGTATATATTGTAAAAAACACATGTTTTTTTAGTTAGTAATGGATAACCTCAATGAGGGAATAAAACGTTGTTTTTGTTGTTGAATGTTGTTTAATGAGTTTAGGATTTGATTACGAATTTTGGCATATTAATTCTTTAAACAATATATACAGTGCTTAGTGTTATCACATTATCACAGATAACAACCAAAAAACTCCTTAAATTTAAATCCTTTAATCACCCACTCCTCCCTGAATCCAATAACTGGTCCCGATCAGATCAAGAAAAGTCACAAATATTTGGTAAACACCTCTTCAATATTTTTAACCCTCATCCAGATATCCTAAATCCAACCCACATTGAACATGTTGAGGCAGAACTAACTATCCCTCTCCAAATGTCCCTTCCTCCTATAGCCTTTCATCCATCTGAAGTCATAAACATAATTAAAAAATTACCCTCCAAAAAAGTCCCTGGCCATGATATTATCACACCTCACATCCTTAAATAACTTCCTCGCAAAGCCGTACTTTTCCTTACCTATATATACAATGCAACTCTAAGATCCACGTATTTTCCTACTTCTTGGAAACTTTCAATAATAAAAATGATACAAAAACCCAATAAGCCTCCTGAACATCCGTTTCCAATCCTATCTCTCTTTTGCCCATAATGGGCAAAATCCTAAAAAAAACCCTCCTAAAACGCCTTTATCCTATCCTTGAAATGAATCACGTTATCCCTGACCACCAGTTTGGATTTTGAACATCCCATTCTACAATACAGCAATGTCACGGTGTGGTGGATGTAGTGTCCTCTACATTGGAGCGCGGAATGTACTGTACTGGAGACTTTCTTGATGAAGAACAAGCATTTGATCGAGTCTGGCACCAGGGACTGCTTTACAAACTCCGTCAATTTCTCACCCCTACATATTTCCTATTAATGCGTTCCTACCTTACTGGCAGAACCTTTAAGGTTAACCATAACTTTTCCTACTCATCCATATTTTCCCAATCTGCTGGAATGCCTCAAGGTAGTATCTTAGGTCCTATCCTCTACTCCCTTTATACAGCTGACATTCCACTCCATCCTCATACTGTCCTTAATACTTATGCTGATGACACGTGTGTCTTATCCGTCCATAATGATCCATCTACTGCATCCCAAACCCTTCAGTCCCACATCACAGCCATTGAAGAATGGTGTCGAAATTGGAGGATTAAAATAAACCCCAACAAATCCCACCAAATCACCTTTACCCTTCATCGCAAACCGATGAGTTCCTACCCCCCAGTATCCTTTAGTAACATTACCCTTACACCTGTTGAGCAAATCTGATATCTAGATATCAGATCTATTTGGACATATGGAATCGAGCTTTGGGGCTCTACGAAACCATCTAATTCCTCTCACATCCAGTCCTTAGAATCCAAAATCCTTCGCAAAATCCTGAATGCTCCTTATTTTGTTACAAATCAACTCATTCATAATGACCTTAACATCCCATTTGTTGCAGACATAGCCCGTGATAGATACTCCTCTTTTCATTCTAAACTCTCTGCCCATACAAATCCACTTGTCCGTAATTTATCTTCCTTAGATATCCCTGATAACTCTCCAAGGCGACTGAAAAGAAGGTGGCCTTAGGACCTACTGAGTTAAAATAGTTAGTGAAGTGCTACCACTGAGTAGTTCTTTCTCAAGACATTTTCATGACTTTTTTTTTTTTTCATTCCTCATATTTACTTATTGTGTTCTTTAATACAGTTGTAAATTACTATAAATAAATTTAAAAAAAAAAAATTAATTTGGTAAGAAAGCTTTCTAATGGAAAGTTGAATGAAAGTAGTGAATACTATTAAAAGTTAGTATTAATAATATTTGCTTTAAAATACGTGAATGAACATTAATTTTATTCCTACTCATTAGAGTTTAAGAAATGTAGAAAGGAATGTTACAATTACAATTTCTTTGTTTTGATAAAATTGTTATTTGCCATCTGCAAAAAAACAAATTGCAACAAGAAAATATTTTATCTTCGAAATGGTTAATTTAGCAAATCTCTGAGCTACTGTCTCAAAACTCTTCCGGTTGGGTTGTATGGATTGGTAGTGAAATTAAGTGTTTGGAAGTCAGTCTGGGAAATGTTTATAATATTCTGTACTAGTATCCCAAACTGTGAGTAAGTCCAAGTTCTTGTGGAGTAATTTGTTTGTCATATAGAATGGTACATCCATGATTTTTTTGTAAAATTTTGGATTGGAAAGACCAATGATTTTCGTTGGATGTTGGAGGTTTTGGCAGAGTTGTATAGCTCTATTCATATGCCCATAGGGGTTTGATAAGTACTTAGTAGATAGTAATGTTGCTGTTCTTCTGACGTAGGAATAGGTATATCCTGGAAATACAAGGACATTCACCATGGTTGAGTGTGAAAGCGATGCACATACTCTTTGTTTTATTGTTCATTTTTACTTTCCACCTAGTAGCCCAACTAAATAAATCATCAAGTTGGTTTTTCTATGGTATATAAAAGACGCCAGAACTGGATTTTAGTGGAATTTCAAGGATGCTGTATCGTCTGCAAAAGTGGCTTGTAAAGTGTGATCGTTCTCAGGTAGTTCTGATGTGTAGATAGTGAGTGGAAAATTTGCTTGAAGATGTTTTATTCCAGAAAATGGTTCTTCTTCTTTTACTGTCAAGTAAGAGTAAGAAAGGAATGTAATTAATTTTTTATAATAGCTCTATATTCATTTAGAAATGAATTAAATGAAAAAAGTAATAAATTTTAAATTTGCATAAAGTTTCTATGAACATATTTATTTTAGAATAAGTTATGTAGATACTATAACATTAAATAATCGCTTAATTTTATGCACTTTTGATCTTTCACTACTTACTTGAGTGACGACTTTGAGTTACATAATATTTTTCTGAAATCTTTCATTTCTTTTGGTATATTATAATACACAAGAACAACTACTGTGAAAATTGTACAAAGGATTTTTTAAAATAAAATTATCTGTTTTCAGAAATTAATTTAATTCATTAGTACTTATACTTAAGTTAAAGAATAAAATTATAAAAACACCATTTAAAGTAAACAAAAAACATATAGTTTAATTTTAATTCAATATTAAAATTAAAACAAATAAAAAACCTCTCAATGAAAATGGTACAAATGAAAAATACATTGACTGTAATGTACATTATTAATACATTTTTATATATTCAATATTTAGTGGGAAGTCCTTTATTAATTAACACATTTATCAAACAATTTGACATTGTTGCAACTAGCTTTTTAGTGTATTTAGGCTGGATCTTAACTATAGATGAATGCTTAAGAGTTTTTTTTGTTTTTTTTTTTCCCTGTTTGTTATTTCATGTTTCCCCATTTCTGTTTCCTATATCAGGAGATTAAGGATGTGTTTTATTGTTATTAGACAATTATTTAGCACCATTCTTATGCTAAATATGAAGAATGTTTTGGATCGTCTTGGTGAAATTGTTGTTAAACCCCAGTTTGAAAGCACTTCCTTTCAAATTCTTTTTCAAGATGTCACAATACACAAATTTTTCAATTATACCTTGAATAAAATGGCGATTTCCTGCACCAGTGGTGGTGGCTATGCATCCCTAAAACATAATCTCACCACCTCCGTGCCTTCACTGTAGGACCAAGATTTTTTTCCCTAAGAACCTTTTCTCCATTTGTCCTTCTCCATACAAAGCATCTTCCCTCAGATCCAAATATATTAAATTTTGATTTGTCTGAAAACATAATGCGTTTTTAAAAGTCCGTATCCTTTTTCAAATTATCCATTTCAAATTCAATTCTGACCTTTCAGTTTTTTTTACTATTATAAGGTTTCTTTCTTCATCTCGCTTTTTGAGTACTCTTAAATAGTCTCAGTACACACTTTTTTGTTTAAAAATTTCTCAGCTAATACTGCCAATTTCGGAGCACTGAGTTTAGGATTTATTTCAACTTGACATAAAATACATCTTTCATCAATACTAGTAAAACATTTTTTAGCACTAATCTGGCTTTACTTATGAGTCGATCTTTCTGTTTGAAGCGTTCAATAACATGTTGATCTTTTTCACTGCTCCTCCCAACTTTATAACCGCATCTTTCCCTTTTTATACTTTGCAATCAGGTTTTCTCTGTCCCGCAATGTGATTCCAGCGTACATGTTAAATATTACTTCAGATTTAAGTTCTATGGACGTAAAATTTAAGTTCTATCTATGAAGTTCTATGGAAAACTAAAGATAAAAAACATTCCCATATCCAAACCCTTCAACTACAAATTATCATCTGCTTCTCCAAAATTTAAAAAATCATTACTAAACTTAAAAATTCAGAGAAACTATCCAACACATTAGCTTCCTTAACAATAAAATAATGGACCTAAAAAATTTATTAAAGAGTAAAATCAACGAAGACAGAATAAATTTCTCCACTTATGTTTCTAAATTTTTAATATTTATTGCTCAATAAAGAAACTCCAATCATTTCCAAAGTCAGTAAACTCTACCAAGAATCCCTCCAAACTAAAATCTATCCTAAAGGTGGGCGCATAATATTTCTTCTAAAAAATAGTCATTGTTGGGCTCTCTCTCCTACAATCGGTATGTATTTATGTCGTCTCATTTAATTGTCCTCTTTACCTATCCACTCCTAACATCTCAACCTTTCCAACATATCGTTTGTTTTTTGGTTTTCTCCTTCATTTTTCAGTTATTTATTTAATTTTTTTCGCAAAGAGATATGTATTCATACTGTAATGTATTGAGGATACTGAAGGGTGGAAATTCTTTATTAGAGAACTATTATATTAATTAAATAAATGTTAATAAGCCTTTGTCGGCAAGAGATCAAAAGGCGTTTACCTGAATCCATGGGAGCCCCCAGCGATACCTTGGGAAAGTTTCTAGACCTTAGGACAAAGGACCCTCGGCTTGGGGTACTTTCCATATCAGCCCCGCCCAAGGTGACGAGGAGATTCGAAAAGGTTAGTCAAGTTCTATTCCATCCTCAATAAGATGTGAGAAGAAGAAATCAATCCATCTAGAAGAAGAAATGTCCATCTGGGGGTCAGAGAGAGAGCAGCTGGGAGATCTAAGAGCCAAGAACAGAACCTTAGCCATCTGACTAAGTTTCTGAAGGTTTTGTAATATTGTATGGCAAACGTAGTAGTGAAAATGTCCCTCAGTATTCTCAATCAAAGTTCTAGGCAATGTGTTAATATAATTTATATGTGTAAGTTAATAATTATAATAACGTATTAATTGAATCTTGTTTACTTTAATCTTATCCTGCATGCCACTTCTTGGATTGGTAAACATGATACCTTTGGAAAGGAGATGTTATCATTAAATATAGTTTATATATGGATTAAATATATCAAGTAAGCTAGTTTTTGAAAGTACAGCTGCCTTAGAAAAGCAGCCTATCAAAAACATAGCAATTCATATCCACTATATTTTCATGTTTCACATTTCATGGAAGTAGTGACATTTTGTGCGTCATAGATATGTAACTCTTTTTCTTTTTGATACGATAAATTTTCTATTTTATTTTACAATGTTACACAATTTTTTTTTTCATACTGTTAATTTTTTTTTAAATTTTATAATGTTACACATTTTTTCACACTGTAAATATTTCTTTAATTTTATAATGTTATACATTTTTTCAAACTGAAAACTTTTTTAAATTTTCTATTATCTAATTATTTTTTAGCCCCTTTTGTTTCTAGCTATTATAATATTTGTCAATTAACATAACTACTGTTTTATTTTATTACTAATTATCAGCATAATTTCTTTTACTTCTTTTTTGAAAACTAATATGAGAAACTAAACAACTAATTAAAGTTTAAAGAACAATATGTAAACAATTAAAGTTTTAAAGAAGAACAATTTAAAAAATAAATAAATAATATAAACCAGAAAAAAATACAAGAATATAAATTTTTTTATAGTAATATAATTATATGGGAGGATATATGACGGAAAAAGAAGAGAGAGGAAGAAATAAGTGGAAAAAAAATCATAATCATAACAATATGAAAAAAATCTGGTGCGCGCAACACACGACTTTCACTTTTTTTGTCCATGAATGGATGGCATTGGTATACAATATACAGCCATTTTATACAACTTTCACTTACCTCCGTTGTTTGTTTGTTTATTTATTTAACCTCACATTATGCTACTGCGGCTCATCGGACGATGCTGTGGGAGTCCTAAATTTTGCCCATCCAGGTTTTATTAGGATAGGGATCTTTAACGAGTACCTGCATCACACAGGCTCGGGATCACCTTTTAACGTCCCCTCCGAAGGACGGCATAACTAAGGATTTTTTACTCCCATTAAAAAATCCTAGGACCACTTGCGGGTTTGAACCCGTGACCTTTGGCATAGGAGGCTCTTATGCTAGCCACCCAGCTCCAACTGATCCCTCTTATCTCCGTTGTTAAATCAATTTAATAATTTAAATACATTTAAAGATACAAATAAATTGTTGAATCATGTGTTTTATTTATTAAATAATCTATTATATTTCTGTCAACAACAATCAGTTAGTTTTATCGGCTTTTCATCACTCTCCATTAACCTTTAAAATTCCGTGTATTAGATAATATTTTTTCTAAAATCTTTAGCTATCCGACGGTATATTATACATCTATATTACTATTCTTGTGTTCAAAAACACAAAAATTGCATAAAAAATATATTTGCACTTTTCTCCTTTAGTCGTTTATCAAATTCGCTCAACTTTAATATTTAGCCGTCCTTCATCAGTGCCATTAAGATGATATGGTTAATCTTTTTGAATGTACAAAATTAAAGGTAATTTAGAGGAAGAATTTTAAAATATCGGCATTTAAGCCCTGTCAGACTATTTTAATTAGAATTAAACTTACATGATATTAAAACCCATTAAATTTTACATCGATATATAGAGTTTAATCAAAATCGTTAGAGCCGTTTTTGAGAAAGAGAGAATAGTAAAAAGGTGCAAAATGCATAGTACAAAGTGGCTCGTCTGGTTAGTTGATTTTGATGAAAAAGATTCTGTAACATTGAGGGCGTATAGTTGTCTTAAATATGTAATTTCAGTTTCATAGCACTTTTAGTTTTCGCCCGGTAGTTGCCACACACACACAAGGACCTTTTTGCGGGACTTAGTCATTTGGACTCAGGGGACCCTAAAACGTGTATTTCCGTCGAAAACTGGAATTCGAAAATTTTCACGATCGCAATACTTTCCCTTACTATATATTCCATATTGAAAGTATATAGTAAGTGAAAGTAAAAAATAGTGCGGGCAACACACGACTTTCACTTACCCCCGTTTTTGAAATTGATTAAAAAATTTTCATGTACAGTAAGAGATAAAAATGATTGAAACTATCAAAGAATTTTATTTTTAATGGAATGATGAACCCAGAGCGTTTCCACAATGAAGGAAGACAACGTTTGTTTATCTGGGAGCGGTAATTTTTCAGTGACAATGCTCCCACATTGGCGATGCAGTCGAAACCCCACTGCCCCAGTAAAGGAATGGCAGCACTTAATGGAGAGGTTATTGAGAACCCTGGAGATATTGGCGGTCCGCTATCCCCTAATGAAATTCCTTCTGGAATTCCAGCGTTCTTCATTCAGCCATTGTCATTCACGCCCATTTTATTCAACAACCTATTTTGATATTCCATATATTGGGTTGATGCAAAATTAATGCAGGTTTCCTCTATTGCAATATCTTAATTTCAATTGTGTAAACAAAGCTAATCCTAACATTGATCATTATTATACCAAAACAAACCTTATCTAATACCCTCTCTTTCACCATGAATTTGTTTAGTAAAATCGTTTTGTTCAGTGTGTTCAAAGGTCTTGAATCGAAAATGTCAAAGTGCGATTTTCGTCAAATTTATTTTTACGAATTTAAATTAGGGCGCAGCGCTGCGCAAACGGCTCGTAATAATGATGAAGTGTGGGGTCAGGGGGCTATTAATGAGTGCACGGTGCAGCGTTGGTTCCAGAAGTTTCGCAGAGGAGATTTCGACCTCGAAGACAAGGAAGGTCGGGGCCGTCATCTTGCTCTGGACAACGACCAGCTGAGGTCAAAAGTGGAAGAAGACCCAACCAAAACCACACGAGAAATGGCGGCGGAACTCGGAACTCAAAAATTGCAACGTCTTTGCCCAGCATTGATGAATCGGAAGGGGCCGATCCTGCTCCACGATAACGCCAGACCACACGTTGCACAACCAACGCTTCGACGACTGCACGAGTTGGGCTACGAAGTTCTCCAACATCCGCCTTATTCACCTGACCTCTCTCCTACAGACTTCCACTTTTTCAGGCATCTGGACAACTTTTTGAGGGAGAAAAATTTTCAAAACCAGGACGACATTGAAAATTCTTTTCGTGATTTCATTGAGTCCAGGGATTCGGATTTTTTTTCTGGTGGAATAAGAAAGCTTGTTGAACGTTGGCAAAAGTGCATTGATTCAGATGGAAATTATTTTGATTAAATATAT
The DNA here is from genome assembly GCA_023052935.1 of Piezodorus guildinii. NCBI lineage: Eukaryota > Metazoa > Arthropoda > Insecta > Hemiptera > Pentatomidae > Piezodorus > Piezodorus guildinii. The sequence goes on from JAJSOM010000179.1 coordinate 14,822, forward strand.
ATGGTTAAAGTAAAGATATGGCGTATTTACAATACCTACTAAAAACCTGCATTAATTTTGCATCAACCCAATACTTACTTATCATTTGACTACTTTAATCATTTATATAATTTTATTTTTTTAGATTTAATGGAATTCATATAAAGTCGTTGGCGTTTAATGTGCTTAACATTCTGATTCCTTAAACTGATGTTTATCATTTGTCATTAAAGGATATAAATTACAGTTTTGTTTATAATTGAAGAAAGTTAGATATATTATGAACAAAAAATCACTTGTATAAAATTAAATTTCATTAAAACGAGGGAATAAGTTAACCAAATCATCGCTCACAGGATAAAACCGCTTACGTTATTAAATAAGTTTCTGTTTGTGAAACAGATATTTTAAAATTTCTTCCTCTAAAGTACCTTTAATTTTGAAGAAATTATAAAAATAACCATATCATCTTGTCACTATTGATAAAAAACAGGTAAAAATATATAAGTTGAACTAATTCGATATCCAAATAAAGGAGAAAAGTGAAAAAAATATTTTTTAATGAACTTTTTGAAAATAAGAACAGTAATATACATGTATAATATACCGTTGGAAAGCTAAAGATTTTAGAAAAAAATATTGTTTTATACACAAGTTTGTAAAAGTTAATAAAGAGTGATGAAAATCCAATAAAACTGATTATTTTAGGGGGCCAACCATATCGTAGTGGTTAGCATAACAGCTTTCTATGCCAAAGGTCGCGGGTTCAAACCCGCGGGTGGCCTTAGGATTTTTAAATGGGAGTAAAAAATCCTTAGTTATGCCGTCCTTCGGAGGGGACGTTAAAAGGTGGTCCCGAGCCTGTGCGATGTCAGGTACTCGTTAAAGATCCCTATCCTTCTAAAACCTGGATAGGCAAAATTTAGGACTCCCACTGTAACATCGTCCGATTAGCTATAGTAGCATAAAGTGACGTTAAATAAATAAACAAACAATTAGTTCTTTGATAGTTTCACTCATTTTTATCTCTAACTGTATTTGAAAATTCTTTAATCGATTTTAAAAACGGAGGCAAGTGAAAGTCGTGTGTTGCCCACACCAGATTTTTTTCGCTCAATTTTAAGGTACCTACTTCAACGAAAATCAACAAGATATCCTTTAAAATATTAAATATAAACGATAGTTTCATTAGTGAAAAACTAATAGCTATTGATATATAGAACTATGTTTCATTCAGAAGTTAAAATAACGCCATTTCGATATGGGCACAGCAATAGCGACCAGTGAGAGTTAGTGTGAAAAGATCGAAAGTAGACCTAGATTGATCCACTAAGGTAAAATTCTCTTGGTTTCACTGATTATGACAATGGTTAATCATATTGTCACTTAGAGCGAAAGTCCAAGATGTTTCAATTCGATAAAATCGTATCTGTTAGCATATTGACGTTCGGATTACCGATCAATGCATTAAAGATCTCTAACTAGATTCCACTCCTCTTCAAGATAGAAAGTTGTTCTAGGCGCTGTTCCTTCACGACTAATTGAACTTAAACTGAATTGAAGTTTTAAAATTAGCGAGGCATAGTTGACTAATGATGCAGTTAAAAGTTATGTACGAAGCAAATATTTTTCCCAACGCATCGGCTTTCTGATGTTTTATCAGGGCTTAGAAAACCAGATTAAATAATAATTTATCAGAATAATAATGATAACGAAGTTGTATGACAATATATTACATACAAACTTGTAACATGTAACGAGCAGATTGAGTTTTTTTCACCTATCCTATTCATTAGCAATTTTTAAAAATTAAAATTGTGTGTATATTTTGGGCGATTTGGATCATTTGCAGCAATGGAAATCTAGCAGAAAACATTTTACTCAATATTAGGATATGAAATACCTAATATCAATTAAATAATAACGCATATCATCATCATCATTATTGCCCATCCTCGTCTACCACCTCATGCAGTGTGAGGTGTCTTTCTGTAGAGACGGGATACCGACTTGGAAAACTTGCCCAGAGGAAGACCTCTACTTGCTACGAACTTGCCCGTAATATACAACTATGTCCTCAAACATACAGTAGAAGGAAACCCCCACCAGACAGTTAAAAGACTCTCAGCACAACTAAATGCAAGTGCATCTACCATTTCCGATCTCTCAAAAATCTCGATACATGGCTACACTGAGCGGCAGCAAGAGCCCATGTTTTGAAACATACCGTGCTAAAATTGAAAGAACTGGGCTACGAAGTTCTTCCGCACCCACCATATTCTCCCGACTTATCTCCAACAGATTACCATCTGTTCAGGAATTTAGACAGCTTCGTCAAAGGAAAACTTTTTGAAAATGATGATCAAGTGAACGCAACTTTTGTTTTCAGATTTTGTTTCACTTCAAAGCTCAGAGTTTTTCATGTGACACAACCCAATATTAAAATCCAATGTAAGTAATTCTTTAACAATTTATTTTCTTTTATAAATTTGTTTAAAATTTTTTAATGATATAAATGACGGAGGTAAGTGAAAGTCGTGTGTTGCGCGCACCAGATTTTTTTCTCTTGGTTTATTCCAGTCCTCTCTTTGCGGAGGCTTGCCTTACTCAATTCTCCCAAGTGTTTCGGGGTCTTTCTCTACCTCTTCGTCAGTCTTAGCCATTTCCATTCTTTTAGACTTTGCTTTTCCATAATGTTTCTCCACCGATTCGATTCCAAGACTAGACCTTATTGTTGTATTGCGGCTTGAATTTTGCTTCTTTGCTTGAAGGTTATTGTCCTCGATTCTGAGTAGGTCAATAAAGGCAGAAAGGTTGGTTTATATTTCCTCGATTTAGTATTCTTGGAGACTTATTTGTTATTTAGGAAGTTTCTATTTGCTGTGTAGAACATCTTTCCTGCAGCGTTTACTCGCTCCTCAAGTATATTATCAAATATTAATGAGTCCGCTCTCATCCGAATTGGCTCCCAGGAATTTGAAGCACCTAATCTGTTCGATGGCTATATATATAATTATAATTATTATCATCTCTCGCTGAGGCATCCTGCCAATTCTCATCACTTCCATCTTTTTAGAATTAATATCCTTGTTGATTTTTTCTAGCCCTGCTTGGAGAATTTGTATGCTGTGAATCAAGTCCCTATCGTTGATAATCACATATCATTATTTGACACAGTAAAATCAGTATTTCATAGTAAAATCAATATTTCACATTTCACGGCATAATGAAGTACCTGCGTCATTTTTTAGCAAAACTAGATAACTTGTGACTACTGATTGGCTTCTTTTGTAGGCCCAAATTCAGTTAACCAAGCAATTAAACTCAATCCATTTTTTGTAAATTAAAAAAAAATTGTGCTTTGATGTAAATTAAGGCTCTCTGTATTTATCTCAATTATAAATTTTATTTTAATAGAAAAATAGATTATACTATCCCTAAACTTTTTGAAAAATCTAAATTTACCTAAGAAGTATCAGTAAATAGTTTATAGTTGATTCCATTAGCAATTCTAAAATTTGTTTGTAATATAAAAAAAAAATGATTTGATTTGTCGGTCCGATCCCTTGTTTAAAGGTTGAGATACTCCATTGGCCCAGATGCGATCGACTTGAATAAGAAAAAGCGATCGGTCATGGGAACATTGTTGATATTGTTGCGGCAGCGTTTCTTTACACTGGAGGAGAAAAAGTCTAGAGCCGTCGACAGTGAAGTCAATGCTAATAGTTTTTAAATAGAAGAATATAGAAAATTATTAAGAATGAACTCTTATACCCATAAACTTTCTTTAAAGCCAATTTTATTCCCATTATATATATTATATATATATATATAGTAGCGCGAATATATATATATATATATTATATACATAGTAGCGCGAAAACCAAAAGTCTTATGAAACTAAAATTTCATATATAAGACAACTATACCTCCGAGATGTTACAGCAACTTTGTTATCGAAATCAGCTAACCAGAAGAGCCACTTTATACCATGCATTGTACACCATTCCACGATTTTCTCAAAAACGGTTTAACGATTTTGGTTAAACTATCTATATGTCGATGTAAAATAATTGGACGTCACAGTCTATTCTTAATTATGTGTTCCTTTGACTGCACCCTGAAAGAACTTCTTCCATAAGATAATTAGGTTTTAAAATAATAACTTACCTATATATAAAAAACCTGGTGCGGGCAGCCAGCACACCACTTTCACTTACCTCCGTTTTTACAATCGATTAAAGAATTTCCAAGTACAGTAAGAGATAAAAATGAGTGAAACCATTAAAGAATTAATTAAATGGAATTTCTAAAGAAACACGTGTTTCATTAAAAAATCTATTATATTATTATCTAAAATAATCAGTTAGTTTTATCGCCTTTTCATCACTCTCTATTAAATTTTAAAAGCTTGTATATAAGATAATATTTTTTCTAAAATCTTTAGCCTTCAAACGGTATATTATACATGTATCTTACTGCTCTTATGTTCAAAAACAAAAAATTGCATTAAAAAAGTATTTTTTCAGTTTTCTCCTATAGTTGTTTTTCAAATTCGTACAACTTACATATTTAGCTGTGATTTATCAATGCTAACAACATATTATGGTTATTTTTATAGAATCAACAAAATTAAAAGTACTTTAGAGGAAGAAATTTTAAAATATCGGCATTTAATACCTGTCAGACTATTTTTATCAGAATGAAACTTACATGATGTTAATGCCTATCAAATTATACATTGATATAGCGAGTTTGATCAAAATCGTCGTAACCGTTTGTGAGAAAATCAAAAAAAGGTGCAAAATACATGGTATTAAGTGGCTCTTCTGGTAAGCCGATTTTGATTAAGATGGTTGTGTAACGTCTCGGTCGTATATTTGTATTAAATATGAAATTTCAGTTTCATAGGACTTATCGTTTCCGCTCGGGAGTTACCACACACACACACACACAGACCTTTTTGCGGGACTTGGTTATTTGGACTCAGGGGACCCTAAAACGTGTATTTCCGTTGAAAACTGGAATTCGAAAATTGTCACGATCGCAATACTTTCCCTTACTATATACAGTAAGTGAAAGTAAAAACGCTGCAAATTATTACACTGTTTATATATCTATTGATAGGAAGTTAAGTAATATGATAAGAAATAATTCAAAGGATAATATCATATATAGCTCAATATTTCGGCTAGTTGTCAACCAATTTCAATGATTTTGTTTTCATTTTGTCGAAAATTTAATTCTCTATCAAAGGGCAACAGAAGCAAAAAGGGTCTTTATTTATTAATTAATTAGGAGAAACGGATTTTTTTTTATTCGTTATTCCGATTCTACGCACCTTGGAACGTAAGCTCTCAAATTTTGAGCGGGAGTGTTTTTTTGTTTTTTTTTGGTCGATTATAAAGGTTCATTATTAAAAATAATAAACCAAAAGCATTTATACTAGACTGCGTTACTATTTCCTTTTCTTTTCTTTCGATTTCCGTTCAAATAAAATTTCCTGATTCCAGAACACCTTACATTTTATCTTTATCATCAATAATAACCGAGTTATCAGGGAATCATCTCTTATAAGTTGTGGCTGGACCATATAAGATGTTTTTTTTTTGCTCTTTGTTCACCCCGTTGTCTTGATATCGAAAATCTTTTCGATTTTTCTCTATCTTCAATAATAACCTATTTTTGGTGTAATTACTATCTATTATAATTTGTTACTTGAATGAACATATGGATTTTTTATTTATCGGCCTTTACTGATTCTAAAACTCTTTACATATTTTTCGCCATCTTCAAAAATAACTGAGTTATAGGCGTATTTACGGATAAAATTTTAATTTTTCCTTCTTTTTTTTCCTAATTATTCGCGGTTTTTGGTTAAAAACACTTATAATTTTTTTCTCATATTCAGAAATAATAATAAATACACTCTAAGTGGGAAATTTCATTTTTTTTATTTCATTTTTTCTCTTTTCTATAATTGTTTGCTGCTTTTTGGTTAAAAAGAATAAATACATTTTTTCTCTATTTTCGAAAATAACGTAAGTACAAAGGTTTATATAAGCGAGATTTAAATTTTTTCATGGTCCCTTTTATTTATTTTTTTGTTTATCGCACTCTACTGATGCTAAACCTCAGTTAAAAACAATTATACATTTTTCTCTATCTTCGAAAATAACGTCAAAAATAACTGAGTTATGAGCGTATTTATGTGTAAAATTTCAATTTATTTATTTTTTCTCTTCTATATAATTATTCGCGGTTTAAAGTGATTTAATTCAATAACTCAGTTATTTCTGAAGATGAGAAAAAATTGATAAGTGTTTTTAACTAAAAACCGCGAATAATTATGGAAAAAAAAAAGGAAAAATTAAAATTTTATCCGTAAATACGCCCATAAATCAGTTATTTTTGAAGATATAGAAAAATATGTATAGAGTTTTAATATCAGTAAAGAAAGCGTGATAAATAAACAAAACAAAAAAAGGAAAAAAATTAAATCTTGTCTTTAAAAAAAAAAACAAAAAAAAACAAACAAACTTGTAACTCCGATATTTCAGAAGATAAAGAAAAAAAAGATATGTGTTTTTTTTTAAAGAAAAACGACTAATAATTATTTTTAAAAAGAGAAAAATTGAAATTTTACCCACAGTTAAGTCCATAACTCAGTTATTTTTGAAGATAGAGAAAAGTATATATATATATATATATATATATATATATATATATATATATATATATATATATATATATATATATATATATATATATATATGTATATATAGTTTTTGAATCAGAAAGGCACGATAAACAAACAAAAACAGAAAAGGAAAAAAATCGAATCTTGTTTAAAAAAAAATCTTGCCTACATATATATATATATATATATATATATATATATGTGCTTCTGACTCCGTTATTTTCGAAGATAAAGAAAAAGTTATATGTGTTTTTTAACCCAAAAAAAGACGAATAATTATTTTTAAAAAAAACGAAAAAAGAAAAGAAAAAAAAAATTGAAATTTTAACCATAGTTACGCCCATAACTCAAGTTATTTTTGAAGATAGAGAAAAACATGCATGAAGTTTTAGATTCAGTAAAGCTCGATAAAAAGAAAAAAAAAAGTTGATCTTCTATATATTCAAGTCACAAATTATAATAGATGTAATTCCACCAAAACTCGGTTATCATTGAAGATAGAGAAAAATCGAAAAGATCAACAGCTATATAAACTGTTATACCCTAATATAGTTGTTTGGAAATAATAAACCGTTGTGTAATAATTTGCAGCGTTTTTTTATTATTACTTTCAAGAATGAACATTAATAATTGATAAAAAACAAAACATATAACTCCCTTTTTTCAAATTAAAGGTAATAAGGTTTCAAAATAAGTATTGTAGAATCCACACGAAAAAAAAAAAAAAGACTCGAACTCAAAATAATACCAAATAGTGGTAAAGTTAATTAACTTATTATAAAAATATGTATACTAGGAAAATAATAGCTCCCTTAGGCTGGCAATGGAGCTTGAAGGTTAGAAGTGAGATCGCTACTCACAGAATTAATGGATTATTTAAGCTAATTATTTACAGGAATGCGGTGGCTCTTTTATTGAGAACATCTCTATTGGACCTCCAACTTTCAAGCTTAATGCACGTACTTTTTTAAAATACAATTACAGAAGTGGACAAAATTAAAGGAAAATATTTCTTGAAAGCGCGCTCTATGTTTATCTTAGTAGCAATACTTGTTTATCTAATTATTATTGCGTTTAATAAGGAGAGCATTAAAGCGAACTCTTTGTGGAACAAATTCTTATTTAGTCAGTCTTAAACATCCTTTCGTTCATCTTCAGTTCGTAGGCAATTTGTCGCTGATATCTTTCATATCAAACAAATGTTCTTGAACCATTTGCCCCTTGTATTGTATACAAATTAAGAAATTTGTCGAAGAAAAGAAGGATTTAGCCTGCGGTAAATTGCGTTACCGCTTCGGCGTAACCCACTAGTTATTACTATGACGTTGACGAGTCATGAGGAGACTGAAAAGTATTCTATTCGTCCAAAACAAGAGCTAAATCAGTTCGCGATGATCGATTTCTTAACCCATTCGAGACCGATTGCTCACCGTGTGTGCATCAACAGTAATGTGCAATTATCAGTTATTAGTAAACTAGTCGTACTGTAGAAGTGTAACATTCAGGAAAACAAAATTTGGCATTGGTTTTACTGTGTACCAAAAAAACTAAAATTTATTTGAAGCTTATCTTACAAAGAAAAAAAAATTAGCTCCCGGGGACCGTGTTCGAAAAAAATCGTCGTCTCGAATGGGTTAAACTTAACGCTATCCGAATCGTAGTTTCGCCTTTGCGTGAAAATGTTCAAGCTACAGCTCAAACTATCATAAGATTTTTGTGATTATAGCTCATACTCATTACAACAGAACCAGGCTCTACTGGAGAGATACTGGAAAGCACCATCATTCTAAGATGTTTTTGGAGGGACCCTTGCATATTGAGTACAGCTTCTCTTCTCTTAGTAGACTGGAGTGTGACAGGACTATATACAGAACACTGTCAGATTAATAAGCACCTCCATATTATGAGATTGGTAGCCTCACCGATCTACAGATTCTGCCTGAGGGGATATGAAACTGCCTATCATGTGATATTTATTTGTGCAAAGATTGCTAGGAAAAGGTTTTACCATTTTGGTAATGACCATATTTCAGATCCTAAGCTGTATGAACTGATCAAACATTACAGTTTGGTCGGATTCACTAAGGTCTGTATTAACAGGATAATGGATGGCACAGAATAAGCCTAGTTGAGGCAGCAGCACAATAGGACAAGAACAAACAGATAGGTGGTGCTAGTTATTTTTTAATGGGAGTAAATAATCCTTATTTACGCTGTCCTTCGGAGAGGACGTAAAATGGTGGGCCCGAGGCTGTGAGATGTCAGGTACTCGTTAAAGATCCCTATCCTTACTAAACCTTGATAGGCAAAATTTCAGAACCCCCATTGTAACATCGTTCGATTCGCCATAGTAGCATGTAAGTGGCGTTGAATGAAGAAACAAACAAACAAAAATTAAAAACATAAATATTAACAGTAATTCGCATTAAAAAAAAAGTTGAGATAAAATATATAAAACAAAAAAATCGATATAAACAAATTATTCTACAATCTCTAGGTGGATGAGAAGTGTGGAGAAGAACCGATGAAAGATATACTCAGTATTTTTTCACCATGTATAAATTTTAGAGCAGGCTCAGTGATGACTTGAGATATCATTAATTTAAACGCTTCTACGGAAGTGTTGCATTGACCAAGGATTTGTAACAGACGGGTGGTACTTGAAAGTCATCCTTGAACATTTTTTCCATCAGCTCTATTCATTGGTAAATTTTTACTAATGCACGACAATGAAAGAGAAGACCTCTCGATCGAATGCAATATTCTTGCTGCATCTCCTCGTGATATAATCGCTCCCAGGCTGGTTTCAGCATTCGAAGAGAGAAGACGTGGAGCTCGAGTTTCAGATAAGACTAAAACTTTCTTTCTTCTTTTCTTCTATTTCTATGTTTTCTTTAAATTAGATTATCTTTTTACGAATTATAAGGATAATTATATATTTCTTTTCTCTATTCTTCATTTCTCTTTTACTATTATTATTTTTATTTTATTTTATTTTTGTGTGAGTGATAGTTTCTTTTAGTTTTCAATTACATATTACTTACTTTTTCTATGGGTGACCCCATAGATCTTAATAGCCCTAAGGCTAAACGAAAAAGACCGCGAGGGAGAATTAAATTAATACCCGAGAATGCGAATTCTCAAATTTGTCCCTCCTTTCTAATTTTAGAAAGAGAGGATGAACAAAATTTTCAAAAAGTATCCCCGTTCTTTATTAATAAATTTCTATCAAATTTGGTAGGTGACTTAAAAATGATTAAAAAACTAAAAAATGGGACACTACTTATTGAAACAAAAAGTGGGAAACAATCGGAAGAGTTATTGAAATGTAAAAACTTCGGGGGCCAGTTCCCCATACAGGTAACCCCCCATAATACTTTGAATTTTAGCAAAGGAGTGATTAGATGTCATGACCTTCAATTTCTTGAAATTGAAGAAATTAAAAACGAATTATCTACTGAAATAACGGATATAACAAGAATAAAAATTAAAAAGAATGGAAATGAAATATTAACCAACTCTTACATCATAACATTCCCATCACCGAGAATCCCTGAAGAATTAAAAATAGGCTATTATACGGTCAAAGTACTCCATTATAATCCCCCACCATACAGATGTTTCAATTGTTTAGGTTTCAATCATCCTACTAGGGATTGCAAGCAAACGCCTAAATGTATACAATGCGGGGAAAACAAACACGGAGATGTTAAGTGCACGCGGCCGCCCAGGTGTGCCAACTGTTACGGAGAGCACCATGCGCTAGACCGTACGTGTCCTATTTTCATTATGGAAAAAGAAATCAAATCGATTCAATCTGTTAATAAAATATCCCTAAATGAAGCAAAAAAAATATACAAAGAACAAAATCCATCAACATTTAAAAAATCATTTTCTGAAATTGCGAAAACAAAATCTTACAACACGGAAAAAAAAGATATCGGCATTCAAACCGTTTCATTAGATATCATTGGAGAAAACAACATTGAAAACCAAAATACTTTAGCAAATCCCGAAACTCACCTCCCCCCTAATCCCACTCCCTCCCCTCCTCCCCTCCCTCCTAATCCTCCTCCCCTCCTCCCCACTCTCCCAGCGGGCGCGCCGCTAGCGAACCTACCGGCCGAGCCTACACCTAGTAGTTCCAAGTATAGGAGCGACGGCCCCCCCTCCACTTCCACCATCTGATAAGGCCGAAGGTACATCGATGACTGTAGACGAGAGCACTGAGAGAGAATTTACTGTCGTTAATAACAAAAACAGGGAAACCGGAAAACTAAAAAAACTTAATGACTAATAACAATATAGAATTAATTAGGATTCACGTATATAAAAAACACTTTAAAATAAAATATTATACCACTATCCACTACCCTACAATAGACATATATTTTTGTTACTTCAAATATTTTCGCATAAATACTAATAGACATAAATTAAAGGAAACTAACCAATACACCACTAACAATAACAATAACAACAATATTTACAGCTACCAAGGTATCTATTCATTCTTATCAGACATAACAATAAACAATAACGCTTCATTCAATACTACTGTAGACAACAAACACCACAACCTACCTTTAATCAATTATAAGCAAAATAAACAATATTTTACATTAACTCTGGAAAAATATGTTTCCCTTGTTCTATTAATATTTTTAATAATTTCTAAATTTTGCGGACATGAGTATTTGAACGCAAACGCGAAGATCTATGTACTTTTGAATGCAAAGCTGTACATGTCTAGAAAGATTACTTATATGTCTGTATACGTGCGTATTTGTGCTTATAATAATACATCTATAAGTACGTATATGAGTGTAAATGCTTATGAGAATATATCTTTTATCACCTTGTACGTCTTCTTATTTTATGCATGTCGTGATTTTATATTATGTTATTTTATGGCTTTTTGTTATTTCATAGCATCTTCTTATTATATCATATTTTATTATTTTATAGAATGTTGTTATACAGAGTCATTTTATTGTTGTATAAACATATTATTTTATAGTCTACTTATGGGGGATTATTATTATCAAGCAATACATTACTATTTATATATCAATAGAGAATCGAGGACTTACGTATTTATTGCGTTTTCACTATCAAAAATTTACATTATTTCAGAAAATTTTGCAAATACTACAATCTATATAAAAACATTTAAATTAATTGAAATGAGGAGGGGGGAAGAAATACTTTTACTGTCCTAATGTTAGTATTTTTGCTCACATATAATTACTCCAAAGATCACAAATATGGATAAATATATGAACATTATGCAATGGAACCTTAACGGCACGACCTCTCAACATGAAGAATTAAAGCTTCTCATATCTGAACACCAACCTGAAATAATATGCCTCCAGGAAACACATCTAAAACCGAGCCGTGTATTTAATATTAAAAACTATCAAATATTCCGAACGGACAAAGTAACTGATAACCGGGCCTGTGGGGGAGTTTTAACGGCAATACACAACCGATTGATAGCAAAGAAGATAAATATAGACACTCCCATTCAAGCAACTACCACAATAGTTCATACAACAATAAAAATACATATTTGCAACATTTATCTGCCGCCCACTGAACCTATTAATGAATATGAATTAACACGACTTATCAATAAACTTCCTCAACCTTTCATTATCCTCGGAGATGTAAATGCATCTCACACCAGCTGGGGAAACAGAAACAATAACTCACGAGGAAACGTAATAAAACGCATACAGGATAATTTTGATTTGTTGCTGCTTAACACAGGAACAATGACACATCTATGTCCTAGAACTGGGACGCTTACCGCTATAGATTTAACCCTTTGTTCCCCAAACCTTTACAATCTTTTCGAATGGAAAGTACTACACGACCCTCACAATTCTGACCATTTCCCTATCTTAATGAAAATGATTGGCAGAAATAGTGATGGAAGACGACCTTGGCAGTGGGCTGTCAATAAAGCTAACTGGGATATTTTTCAAAAGAAAATTAATCTGGAACGTGAAGAAGAAAATATAGATAAGAACAATAGCTATATCACTCAGCAAATATTAGAAGCAGCAGAAGCCTCAATCCCAAAATCAAACCCATCATTATCCATTCCGAAACCACCTTGGTTTGACAATGACTGCAAAAAGGTAATCAAAAAACGAAACCAAGCCATCAATAAATTCCGAAAATGCCCATCGACAGAAAACCTTATCAACTTTAAAAAATGGAGAGCCCAATCTCGGAACCTAATTAGAAACAAGAAAAAAGAATCCTGGAACAACTTTGTTACTAACATAAATGCAAACCACACCCATTCGCACAGTATGGAGAAAAATTAATGCTATCAGAGGAAAATATTCTAATGAACAGCCGACACTCGAAATAGAAGGAAATATTATATATGACCCTACAATATTAGCTGAGAGATTCGCAGAACACTACGAAGAAATATCGTCCTCAATGAACTATAACCTACAGTTTCGACAAAAAATTAACCAGCAACAACCAATACAATTTGACATTAACAGAGCCTATAATAATGAAACGTACAACTTACCAATCACCGAATGGGAACTGGATACGGCTATATCTTCCTTAAAAATGTCCGCTATGGGACCAGACTATATCCACAATTCCATGATCAAAAATATCCCGGCAAATCAAAAGAAATACTTACTCAGATTTTTTAACAGGATATGGCTAGAAGGTGAACTACCAGAAAAATGGCAAGAATCCATAGTCATACCTATCCTGAAGCCAGGAAAGAACAAATTAGAACTAAAAAATTACCGACCTGTATCTCTAACATGCTGCCTTTGCAAACTCATGGAAAAAATTATAAATAAGCGTCTTCTATGGTACATCGAAAAGAACAACCTCCTGGCAGACATTCAATGCGGGCAAAGAAAAGGAAGGTCAACTGTTGATCATCTCACTGCACTTGAAGCCGAAATATTAAATACCTTCATTAGGAAACGTGAATGCTTAGGTATTTTCTTTGATGTGGACAAAGCATTTGACACCGTTTGGCGACCATCCATATTAAAACAGTTATATGACTGGGGATTCAGAGGAGCTCTACCTCGCTTCATCCAGAATTTTCTTAAGAAAAGGTCCATACAAGTACGCATAGCAGACCAACTTTCCAGGAAAACAATCTTAGAAAATGGAATCCCACAAGGAAGCGTCCTTAGCGGAACACTTTTTCTCATTGCCATCAACTCAGTACAAGATGCACTCACCCATCGATCACTCAAATCATGCCTTTTTGTAGATGACCTCGCCATACTCATACAATATACGGATACTCCTCGAACCAAGGCCATAATCCAGTCTATTTTGAACAAATTACAAACCTGGTCACAAGATAATGGTCTCACTTTTTCAACAGAAAAGACAAAATGCGTACTCTTCTCCCGGAAAAAACAACCTAGCACTCCTCCAACAATTACTTTATACAATAAAGCATTAAATTTCCATGACCACTGTACCTTCTTAGGATTAGCAGTCGATTCGAAACTCACATGGAAAAAGCATATCATGAAACTGAAGGATAGCTGCTCACAACGATTAAATGTAATGAAAGTACTAGCTGGCACTAGCTGGGGAGCGGACAGATCGAGATTACTCGAAATATACCAATCTATAATACGATCAAAGCTGGATTACGCAAGTCACATATATGCCTCTGCAAGATTTAGTCTCCTCACACAGCTCGATACAGTACACCACAACGGAATAAGGATAGCAACAGGAGCCTTTAGAACGAGTCCGATCCTTAGCTTATGCGCTGAATCCGGTATACCACCCCTTACATTTCGAAGGCATCAACTAGCCATAAACTACTTAACAAACCTTGCAACACAACCAACAAACCCAGCTTTCCAATACGCATTTAGACCGAAATATCAACAACTTTACAGCAACAACCCATCAAAACCAGCACCCTTATCAATGAGATATAGACGAATCATAGAAGAAATAGATCAAATATATATACGAAACCCAGAAACCCTAACCCCACCATGGATCTATGCAGTACCACGAATCAATATGACGCTACTCCGATTCAGGAAGAAAACCACACCACCATATATACTACATGAGAAATTCCAAGATATAATAAATAAGAATAGAAACGCAACTTTTCTCTATACGGATGGCTCCAAAATGAACGACAATATTGGCTCGGCAGTTGTTACATCTGAACAAACTTTTAAATACAAACTACCACCTCATTGCAGCATCTTCACAGCTGAACTTTCTGCTCTATCATATGCACTTCACCATATAATGTCAAAAGAGGGAGACAAATATATAGTTTGCAGTGACTCTCTCCCAGCACTACAAAGCCTACTGGAACTATACAGCGATCACCCATTGGTCACCAAAATCCACGAATATCTTAATATCCTCAAAACACTCAAAAAAGATGTCGGATTCCTCTGGACCCCTTCCCACGTGGGATTAAATACAACGAGATAGCTGACAAATCAGCAAAAGAAGCCGCACTTAGTAAACAAGATATCGTTCCAGTTGCCATTAAAGCCGACATTAAAATATGGTTACGCTCGGATACTAAAGCTGATTGGCAAAGGATGTGGGACACCGTAGATAATAACAAGCTAAAGGAGATAAAACCAGATACACACCGATGGAAGACTTCAGTGAGAGCAACACGGAGAGAAGAAACTGCTCTAACAAGATTAAGAATAGGCCACTCAAGACTCACTCATATTCATCTCATCACGAAAGACCCACAACCAATATGCAATAGATGTCAGACAACCATAACCGTCAAACATATCATAGAGGAATGCCCGGATTACGAAAGTCTTATGCAGGAGTACAAGCTTGGCCGGGCTCTCAAAGAGTCACTTTTGGACTGCGAAGATGTCATAACCAGACTGATCAGATTCCTAAAAGAAACCAAATTAATTAAAGCGCTCTAGCCTCTAGGTGGCTTAATGGCTAACATTGTTCTGTTTTACAATTGTAGTACTTATAAGTAACGTATTCTAAAAAAAAAAAAAAAAAAAAAAAAAAAAAAAAAAAAAAAAAAAAAAAAAAAAAAAAAAAAATAATATATAAAATAAAAAATAAATAAATAAAAAATAATATAAAATAAAAAAAAAAAAAAAAAAATAATAAAAAATATATATCTATATATAAAAAATAAAAAAAAAAATAAATAAAAATAAAAAAAAAAGTATGTGTGTGTGTGTGTATGGATATGTATGTGTGTGTTTGTATGTGTGTGTGTGTTTGTGTGTATATATGTATATGTATATTTTTAGTTAATCTGTATGCAAGCTATATAACTTCAATTTTATAAAGGGAAAACATATTTTGATTGTTAAAATAAAATTCACACCACCTAATTTACCAAACAATTAGTATATGGCGTAAAAAAAACCCCGCAGTTAAAAACGGGCCCAATCATCATTCCTAATCCCTTTAAACCCTAATCCTCCCCGAAAATATGCAGTCT